>PNEQ01129910.1:0-102923 GCA_003012365.1 Medauroidea extradentata | reverse complement strand
AGCTTAAATGAAAATCGTAAAATAAATTCGATAATCGATTTAATATAAAATACACAAATTAAAGATAACATGTTGGTTGGGTTATGTTAGCGATGAAGAGATAAGTAAATACTTTTCACAAGTTACATATTTGACTACAGCAATAAAAACATAACATAATGCACTAAAAATACTACACGACATTTTTTGCCTACAACTGTTGTAAATGAATATCCAAAATTTGCCTGTGAATATTTACTAACAAATTTCGTTTCAGTCTATGTTACTAAGTAAAGTTCAAACATTTTACACCCTAAAGTTTAGACATTTTACAAAAATTACAAGGTATATTTAAGGAATTTTACAAAGCAAATTTGAGACGTCTCTTCTTCTGACTGAGATAATACAATACATCGTCAACAGTGACAGGAATATTACGATGTATGTATAACATCCCTAGCCCATTCAAGCGATCCTGACTCATTGTATTTCTTAGATATGACTTTAAAAACCGCAGAGTGGAAAATGATCTTTCATTAGACGCAGTACATACAGTAACCGATGAACTCGTCATCCCCCGGGCAATGATGATGAGAGGGTTTTACGGCCTTTTAACACCTAATGTCTTTAAAGCCGATTCACCCCGGGCAAGGGGGGGTTACAACCCCTGTCACCCCCCCCCCCTTGGCTAGGCCACTGGCTCATTGGCTGCTCGCTGACACTGTGGAATGGGCCCGCATTTAGTTTCATTGCTATTATTAGCTCAGCGACTTCAAGGTGGGGTCAAATAAGTCAACGGCCAATTGTGAAAGAAGCATGAACCAACAGTTACTGGCATTATAGCTTGCGCCTGAAAGAAAACGTGAATTTTTCAGGTGTCTATATATAATCACGTGGCTTATCGCGGAAAACATTTACTCTACGTAGTCAATAGTTCCGTAGTGGACTGGCCAATCTCCCGTAAAGTAGTCACACGTGACATACAATGTCTCACAGACTGTGCTCTGGTATATACAGGCCAGTGGAGTATGGTCTGTCAGCAAGTAATTACGCGAATTTCGCACGACAACCGCAAGCTGTTAGATGATGTACTAGATAGGCATTGAATTCTAGATTACGCGGAAATGTTTTCGCGAATACTCTGTGCCGCGTATAAACGTTTTACTGCAAATCACAGGCGTGTGGTACCGCAGTAATCTTATTCTGATTATTCTGAACGACATAAGTCACATAACAGTTAAAAATAGCCAATGACTAGTGATCATGATGCAGAGCTATAGACTTGTACATCAGGCATTGAAACAAACTGGTGCAGAAATAATTTCACCGTAAATAGGGGTCCCTAATCATCCAGTCACAGAAGCGTAGGCCTACACGAACTATAGAGACGTTTTATACAACTAGCCATGAAACAGATGCCTATACAACTCGCGTAATGTCGCCGAGTGAGTGCGCGGGAAGATGTTTTGTCCGCGCAAACATTGATTAACCCCAGACGGTGACGAACTTTTCACCATGAAGAAATTGATGTATCAACATTGATCGATACGGTTACCTAGTGAATTTTCTTTAGTTTGTCATTAATAAGGCTATTTATCCTTAAAATAGTACACTGTATTCTTACCATAAAGAAAAGTTCACGAGTACATGTTAAATTAGGTGTTGCTCTGTAAGTTATCTGTCGAACCTACACATATGCCATCAGTGACTTTTTTGTTTATCTCGGTGTGGCCCACATTGCTGCAGGATCTTGTTGGCAGTTTTCTTAAATACCGCGAAAACTATGAACAAAGAAGTAGCCTATTTTTATTCTCTCAAAAGACACTGCTCATAATTTTCCCCTGCATTTATAGTCTTGTAGCAATGTTTTCCTGATTTCAATACAGACAATGTTTTCCCCCGGAAAACGATATCATGAAAGGTGACTGAGCCCCACAAAATACAATTTAACATGTAAATCCTCAGACTTTCTCATGCCAGGGTTTTGAGATTGACAGCGCCGTTAAAGTGGGAGTTCACGCATGCCGAATTTGAATGGTTTTAATAATGTGTATATTTGTACAAGATATGGTTTGTTTTACAGACATACATTGTACTATTATTTACAGTAATGCACATTTTCTAGCTTTTAGTTTTTGTACAGGGCATGTTAAAGCCCAAATTTGCATAAAACAGTTTTATACAAGGAACTAAAACCAACGGACGTACATAAATGAAACATTTTACTCTGTATAACAGTGTCGCGGGCTACGTCAAGACAAGTATAAAAATCTGTATCGATATTTTTTTAAATTTACATTAAATTGACAATTTTTTATTTTAAATTCAACAATTTTTTAAAAATACACAATGTATTCATTGCGACTTTTACACATATCTTGACGTAATCCGTGACACTGTTCTTCACTGTAAATTATTTAATTTCTATAAGTTAGTTAGTTTTCCTTTCTTGTATTATACAATTTTAAGCAAATTTGGGCATTCACCTGTCACTAGGTATACAAAACCTATGAAGGCTTGAACATTTTCATTACTGGAAAATATAGTCTCAATATATATCTATAAAACAAACCTTTAAGTTATCTCGTGCAAATTTGAAATTACTAAAATAATTATAATTTTCCAGAGGGCTAACCCCCTTAAGCCTACTTTATCCTACAATAAACTATCTGACAATTACAAAATGCCATAAGTATTCATTACAACACCACACTTTTCAAAATAAAATAAAAGAGGTTCACGTTATTATCTCACTGGATATATTTTTTTTACATAAACGTGACTTGCAATTATATTTAGGGATCCCTGTTTTTCGTGAAAAAAATTTTGCCCCACTTTGTTTCGTTGCCTTACGTGCGCATCTGCAGTTCTGCTTCGTGGTCAGTGATTGGATATTTAACTCTCACAAGCCTTGGCATTCTACCGGCAAATCACAGATGTGTGGTACTGCAGGAACGTTATTGTAGTTGGCTCAGTCAAACGATAGGTATTGACACGCTGCCAATAACCATGAAGCACAATTGCATATGTGCACGTAAGTCACTGAAACAAAGTGGGGCAAAATTATTTTGGCGAAATTACAGGGGTCCCTAATTATATTTCATGCTTAGAGGCCCAGTTTATTCGCATATTCATCTGGGCGCAGCGTACACTTTTCAGTCATTTAACACACACTGGTTAAAATCGGATATACGTTGGCTTCCTACTGTACATGCAGATAGCACGTCATATCCCTACTACTGGCTTGCTGTACTGAAATATGTGTCAAAACTGCCGTGGAATCACGTAATTGTTAGCGAAGTATGCTTTCTTGGCAGGAAACTTGACCTACAACGAATCCGTGAAGTGCTTGTGCCTCTATTCCTGATGTTAGTTAACTGTATGTGTTTTTACAATATGTTTAATTAAGAAATTTATTCTGTGTATGTGTTAGTTGTATCGACGTACTGAATAACTAGGGATCCCTGATTTTCGCGAAAAGAATTTAGCATCAAATTGTTTCAATGCCGTACGTACACACAACTCTGCTTCGTGTTCTGTGGTTGGATGTTTAACTCTAACACATCTTAAGGTGCTTACGGAAACTTACTAGGTATAATCCTACTGGGTAGCATTGGTCACGTGACTGGATCTACTCAGTCGTTGGATGATTAACAAGTGGTTATAAAATTAAAGAGTAGTTACTTGGCGGCTTTTTTTTTTTTTTTTAATATGGCAAAAAAATATCTGCAGAAGCGATAATTTCAGTCGCCGATCTGGCAGACTTATGTTATTAAACCAGGCTAAAACAGTGAAGAATATCCATTTGAGCTGGTGTGATATGTGTATGTAGCATTAAAATAGCACTACGATAATTTATTCCATACCTAAATTACGTACTCTGGCGACATTTTTACTTGATAAACTGCACCAGACTTCTCGTTCAACAAAAATACTACGATCCGACACCGTATTTTCTGTGAACATGCATTCAAACCGCCTTAAAACATATTTTGTATTTTGTACAAATGCGAGAGTCTGTTTACTTTTTACACGCGCATTCCTTTGTATCGTCTGCTGCACGCTGTCTACTCTGCTCCCGAGCAGGGTAGATCTACGTGGATCCGGCGTAGGTATCGAGTTGTACATTTTGAGATCTTGAGGGCCGGTAGATCTTTATCGCATGCCGTTACCGACCAATTTACTCGCTACCGAGTGGATCCGAAGTAGTTTCCGTAAGCGCCTTTAGGGTTCTGATTGCAAATGAGAGATGTGTCTGCACTAAGCCACGCTGTCAATAACTATAAAACAGAGCTGCAGATGTGCACATAAGGTATTGAAGCCAGCTGCTGCAAAAATATTTTTGTGTAAATCTGGTAACGTTGTGCATAACTGTAAGGGCTGGTGTAGGGTATCGTTGAGAAAACAGAACAAATACAGAAAAATACAGAAAAACTTACGAACTGTTAAGGCCACAAATTTGTCGTGAAAATATTTTTGCACCATTTTGTTCCAGTGCCTTACGTGCACATCGGCAGCTTTACTTCATGGTTATTGGTTTCTTTGTTCAGACATGTCTCTCATTTGACGACTGCACCAATCAGAGTAAGACAATTTAGTAGTCCAGTTCCAAAACTCCCCTTGTCCACTTTCACTAAAACTGAGCAAATCGAAAAAAGCTGATTTGCAAGCACTTTATGACATGGTAAAAACAGTTTTTGAAAGCATGTCTTTTGTTGAGTAAGGCGAGTTTTGGTTCCTGTTACCATGTTAACTTAGCGCACGTATATATAAAAACTACACAAAACTGTTCAGAGCTAATTTTCCTTGGTGATGGACAAGGTGAGTTTTGCGGAACTGACTACTAAATTGTGACACACTATGTCTGTTATTTCCCAGAAGAAACCCGAGAAAAGTGATAGTTAAATCATTCAATCACTGGCCATGAACCAGGGCTGCAGATGTGCACCTGAGGCTTTGAAACCAAATGATGCAAATTCTTTTCGCCATAAAATCGTGGTTCTACTAATTGTGCAGACGCGAAGGTGGCATTATTGACGCTGACCCAGAAGGCGCGCAACGTGGCCGGACCTGTGGTGCGGTCGCGACCTGATTTCCGACATAGAGAGAGAGAGAGAGAGAGAGAGAGAGAGAGAGAGAGAGAGAGAGAGAAGGGCAAGTGGACCAGTGGGTCAGCTCCCATCATACCTTGGTCTCACCTTGCATTCTTCCCTGCACTTCGCCCGCCTCTAACCTCGCCTGTCAGAAGAACAGCGCATCTAGGTCGCTACTGTGTCATTTACAAATTAACCTTCCACTTTCCTACTCATTCACAGAGACCCTGAAGCTTAGCGGGTTAATTTAACCAGAAGATGAGATATCTAACTCTTGTACACTTGAGTTAATTTTGCGAAATGGGTTACTGATGTTTACTAAACCACTGACGTAAAACGAGAACGATATTAAAAAGATTTTGCTCAGCACTTAACATCTAAGTCTTTTTAGCGCTGGTGAGGGATGCCATGATGTGAGTATGAAGAAGCGCCGGAATGAATGTGCGAGGAAAACGGGAGATCCCCGAGAAGACCCTCTGGCCAGCGGCATCGTCCGGCACGATTCCCACATGCGAAAATCCGGGGACAGACCCCGCCGGGACTCAAACCCGGATCGCCTTACTGGCAGGCGAGTGCTGGCCAAAATTTCTTCTCTCACTCGTCAAGAGTACAACATTAGGCGTATTTTGGCGGTTGAATTGCTAGCACGTTTCAGGACTAGAGCATTTTCGCGACTCCGATAGCAGTAGTGTTCGCAAACGCACTGCATATAGTTTGCTGCCGTTTACAGTTTTTGGCTACCTGAGCAGCGAGCTAGGTTACAAAATGTTCGTTTACAGAGAAAGGCTGTTGTTTGGTAATTTATGTATGTGTATAATGCACAGACAAACCTGGATTGTAATTTAGCGCGTAAACGTAAAGTAGTTCATGTTGTATCGTGTTAGTTTCAAATAAGCATATGAAAAAAATTAAAGAGAAATTTTGAAATTCCCGCCAGACTCAGGCAGTTTCGGTAACAGACAATAATTTCCGCGCATGCTTGTAAATGCAAATGTTCCACTGCAAACACTTGTAACCAGCATATTACCCATTCAACGAAAAAAAAAAAAAAAACGCGTATTGTGAGAATAGTCACGTTGGCCAGGTCGTCTTGTCTCACGACAAGGCAGGAGATGTTGGAGAGGGGTGGCGGAAGTAGGATAGGGGTGGTAATGAGGCAGGCTGTGGGAGTCGACGCAGGAACAAAGGACGCGAGCGGCAGTGCAGAAGTGGACGCGCCGCCGGATGTGAACCCGTGACGTGACGTGTGCGTGTTTGTGGGAGAACAGGGGCTAGTTCCCACGGGAACTGGCGGCTCCTGGGAGATAGCCAGTACCGCTCAGCGAGCTACTGTAGTTGTTGCACATCGTCCATTCTTCCGTCTGCCTAACGGTTGCCTTCTCTCCAGAGGTCGTCGGTCCGACCCAAGACGGATACATTCCGTCTCGCCAACATCATCATCTTCTACCCTTCTGGCTGAAAGAATGTGCTTCGAGAGAAAAAATGAGGGGGGAGGGGGGAACGACACAATAATTCTAAATCCTGGCTTAGCGCGTGAACAATTATATAGCGTGTCGCTCGTGTTCCGTTTACGGGAAGCTGCTAAACACAAGCGCGCAGCAAGGTTTCTGGGGGCTTGTGGGACGCGCGTCAGTAGCCCTAAAATCACTAGCCCTAAAATATTTCGCTCTCAAAACCGTCAGTAGCCCGAAAGTCACTATCCCTAAAGTCAGTAGCCCTAAAGTCACTGGCCCTAAAATTATTTTAGGGCTCGTGATTTTAGGGCTAGTGACGTGTGCCCGGCTGGTATAGAGAACTGTTTGGGGCCTCTAAAGTCTGAATATAAATATTGAACAATTATTATTTCCCGACAACTTTCTCAATTACAGTATTGCGTAAAAACATTGTAAAGTATGTTACAGATCCTTACAGAAATATGAGAATAGTAACTTAACACTGTTAATACATATGTACTTTACAGCAGGAAAATGAAACAATCTTAACTTTTTTTTTTTTGCTGGAGTTAAGGCAAGGGGTCGGGAGACCAGGATGTTCTGGTCCTTTTCCTCACCTTCTCCCTTCGCTGAGGCCCTGGCTAGACTTAGTATGAATAACCTTGTTTATTAAAATACATTACTGTCCTACATATGCTTCTATGTTTTTTATACGCGCAGCACGCTAATTATAGACCATACATGGTAAAGTATACACGCGACTATAGGACTGTTAGTAGAAGACCTAGATGCATATATTTCTACTGCATGTAGGAATAAATATTATTTTCGACTAAGAGCATCATAATACACACTGGCTGAAGTGTATCTATAGGCGAATGTTCAAGTGATAACTTTAGTGTCAATGGTTTGTAGAAACGTGTTTTGGGGTCCATCATAATGGACAAATGGCTTCATCAGCCAGACTATAACATAGGCCAGTGTTACTGGGGTCCTTGAAGTGGTGAATTGTATTCATGCTGCTCATTTTTACCTTGACAGCCAGTGATAAGCAGTGGCGTTCGTGGGTTGTTGCCATGTGGGGCTGCAGATAGTCGGAACTGTACACTCTTGATGAACGCGCCGTAGACCAACGATCATGAAATATTTGCCGGCTGCTAGATGTGTTGTGACCACTCAGTAGTAAGGGGCACCTGCACATCAGCGTATCAGTGGCTGTAAAGTCAACCAGCGCACAACCCTGTACAGCTCTTGACAACTGCAGCCCTATCTGGCAACAACCCACGAGCCGCCACTGTTTGGGACTGGTAACTATTCACTCCGGTTTAAAATATAAAACTACATGATCAGTTCTGCAAGTAACATTAAAGTATAAGTTTGGATTCTAGCTTATCCGCAAAAGAAGCTCGCGAATTATTTTCGGAATGTGTAGGTATTCGGCACGTGGTTGTACAGGAAACAATGGCGCATGTAACTGGACAAGAGAATGTTCCTCGGACTCAAGCGGGAGGTGGTGTCGGAGAGAAAGCCATGGAGGAAGGAGCTGTGTGAGGGGGGTGGGGTGGAAAATGAGGGCTTCCACCCGCACCGCGCATCCAGGTCACCGCAAGGTACGTACACACTCGCACACATATAACTGGTTCAAGATAAAGTGAGCAATTCTGAAACTCTTTAGTTACTTTTTTCCTTCCTGATAATTTATAGTTTTCTTCAACTCTTTTATTATAAACAAAGCAATCTCAGTAACAATCAGATACAGAGAGACAGAGGGAGGGTGTGTGTGTATGTATGTATATAGGCTATATATATATATATTTATATATATCGTAACGTATTCTAAACTTATAATGTCGTAAGTCACAAAGATATTAGAAGGATCCAGATGGAGCATGTCGCCGTGAGTGTAAACAAACAAACGCTTGACGTGGCTGGTATCAATATGACCGACTAATTAAAAACTGAGTAAGTATTAGTTAGGAGGTGTGTAAACAGGGCTAAATTGTAGAGTTTTTAACCTAAAACATCTATTAAAGAGCATAATACATTCATTTACCATTAAAAATTCCAGCCGATGTGAACTTATGAGGTTAAAGAAGTATGGCGGCTGGCCAATTTTGTGGCTACCTCTCCCCCCTCTTGGCTTCACTCCCCTCGCCCTCATTCAGACCTTATGCTACCCCCGTGGTAAGCCATAATAAAAAATATTCTTCAATTGAGTAGTCCAGTTCTAAAACTCCCCTTGTCCACCTTCACTAAAACTGAGCAAATCGCGAAAAACTGATTTGCAAGCCTATTTGTGACATGGTCATAGCGGTTTTTCTAAGTGTGTCTGTTATTGATTAAGGCGAGTGTTGGAAAATATCATCACGTCAACTTTAGCGCATATTTAAAAGTTATACAAACCTGTTCAGAACTCATTTTTCCTTGGTGATGGACAAGGGACGTGAAAAATTCGCGTTTTATTTTAAGCATAGGCTAGAATCCAAACAACAGTAAGTTGTCACTTTCATGATTGGTCCTTGATATATTGACAAGAATGCTGAGCCAATTTTAAATAAGCAACTAAATGTAGGCCTAGTCATGTGGTATCATTAATAGAGATGATGATTAGATGTGAGGGTTTATCGCGGGAAAACTTGACAGTTTGCTGGGTTTCAACACATGTTCAGCTTATCGACAGATTACTGGCTTTCTACTGCACGTGGCGCTGTTACCCTATTTGACTGAGCCAATAACAATATCTCTATTGTGATATAAGATTCCAACAACTACTCTGTGTTAGACTTGTATCACCCAATCATACATGTTGCAAGAATCTACAGTGTTTTCAAGGGTATGTTGGCACAAAACGTTTTCGCGATAAATCATCATCTCTAATGATGGTATATAGCGAACAATGTTTGTGCCAACATACCCTTGAAAACACTGTAGTTTCTTGTGACGTGTATGATTGGGTGATGTACGCCTGACACAACACAGCTGTCTGCAGACCAATAATAGGCAGACAGGAATAATTCGCGGGTCCACTGACATGTAGGCTAGACTCCAAGAACATGTGTGTATTCAAGCAGATATTATTTGCTCATTGGCTGCTCGATGACGCAGTGATATGTGCCTGAATTTAGTTGCTTCTGTACTAATAGCTACACTGTAAAAAGATCTTCCTAAAATGTTTAGGAAGTAATTAACCTAAACGCAGTATAGCACAGTTACCATACTTCCAAATAGTAAAAATGCAGACTTTTACACTTGTCAGAATACAAGTCTGGTAACTTCAGTATACATTTAACTGATTTATTAAACAGTTTAGGAGGGCTACCATGGATGTCTGGGAAACAATTCTACCATAACTACTTTCTTAGCTTTTCTTTACGCACGTGTGGCAAATTTACTAACTATTTTTTAGAGTGTAAACGACTTCCACGAAGTGTCAAGTCACGGGCCAATTGCGGGAACAGCACGAACTTACAGTTGCTGGAATTCTAGCTTGGGGCCAAAAGAAAACGCAAATTTTTTAGGTCTCTAATAGTAGGCATCAAATGTTTCAATAGCGGGATTCTCACTGGCTTAGTAAAATAGTGTAACATCTCCACATACAAGTGAAAGCTAGTAATCTTCTGGTAAGCTAAACGTGTGTTGAAACCCAGCAAACAGTCAAGTTTTCCCGTGATAAACCATCATCTCTAATCATTACGCCAACGAGCAACCAACACTCATATTCTTGGAGGCTAGTCTACATGTCAGTGAACCTGCGAATTTTTCCCGTCTCTATCGACGGTCTTCTAAATTGCTCGTTTTATCCCGAACCATTCATACACACATGCACTGTCGTGCTTGGCGTAGTAAATACAGCGTTGTGTGTGTGTGTGTGTGTGTGTGTGTGTGTGTGTGTGTGTGTGTGAGATAGATAGAGAGAGAGAGAGAGAGAGAGAGAGCGCGGAAAATTGCAAAAAAAAAAAATATATATATTTTGTACCTGCATATGTCCCAAAAGAATATAGCGTCCAGCGCCTCGTATGTTGGACGGAGTGTATTATTGTTGGCATGGTTTAGCCGTTTACAAACAAACTACACACGTCCAGTGGGTTTTAATCGTGATTAAATTTTCGACCCCTTTGTTTCAGTCGCGTGACACCTGCAGCCCTACTTCGTGGATGTTGGCAGAGTGTCTTTGGGTGTAGAAGCGTCTATTATTTGACTGACAATCAAGATAAGGTTATTGCAACACCACACGTCTGTGATTGGCGGGTAGAACCCCACCCCCGAAGACGCTCTGAGTTAAAACAGTTAATCATTGATAGGGACAGGAATTTTCGCGAAAAGATTCTTGCCCAGTTTGTTTCAGCGCCTCATGTGCACACCTGCAGTTCTGATTCATAGCAAGTGATTGGATGTTTTTTTTTTTTTAAACTCCCACCGCGTTTTTGTTCTATTCGCAAATCACAAACGTGTGGAGTCGCAGTTAACCTTGTTCTGATTGGTACAGTTAAATAAGTGACGCATCTGCACAAATATACGCTGCCAATAATCATAAAGCAGAGCTGCAGACATGCACGTAAGCATAGCTATCTTTAGTAGAAGACCGCGGCCTTAGATCTGGCAACCCTGGCAGGAAGGGTCAATTTAACACTTCTCTTAGCTCTCCAAAGGCAATGGCTGTACCTTATTCGTTATTCTGCTCTACATACCGGCGAATAAGGGGAAGCCACTGCCTTTGCTGAGACAAGGAAGTATTAAAATGACCCTTCATGCCAGGGTTGCCAGGTCTAAGGCCGCGGCCTTCTACTAAAGATGGCTATGCCGTATGGCATTGAAACAAAGTGGGGCAAAAATCTTTTCGCCGAAAATTCCCGTCTCTAATCATTGACCGCATACGAAATGGTAATACAGACGTGAAATGACGTGGCGGCACATTTGATACGAGCGAACTTCACCGCTTATTGGCTGACAGATGCTGTTGATACCAGATCCGTAGAGATGGTGAAATTTCGTGAATTCAATGACCTGCATGTTAGAATCAAATATCCTATGCATGCTCAAGTCCCGACCATTTGTCCGCTAGCTGCTACTCAGTGGAACAATAGACAATGAACGAATAGACAGGGCTTGAGTATGCATAGGATATTTTATTCTAGCATGCAGGTAATTGAATTCACGAAATTTCACCATCTCTACGAGATCCGTGGATGTTTGGCTCTTGCATGTTACGGCAGGTTTCCTATTGGCCTAGCTGCCGTCTAGCAGGGCAGCAAGCAGCCTTAGATTGGAAGCAGGTGTTTCCGCCATGTTGCTGGCTAGCTAAGCAATTTTGCTGTCGTGTGTGACAGTTTGTCGCCCTACCGTATATGTATTTTACTTCTGTATTCCTAATTGTTCTGTGCGATCATTGACCATGAAGCAGAGCTGCAGGTATGCACGCGACTGATACAAAGTATTGTAAAAATGAAAACTACCGGACCCTGTCCAGTCGTGTCACTCAGTTACATGGAGACGACGAAACAACGCAGGCGTTCATGCCACAAGTGTAGAATGTATAGTTGGATCAAGTAAACTATAAACTAATACCGGAACGGTTGTGCGAGTATAGGAGAACACTGATTGTGTTTTCACCGTTAACTAATAAATAACATTGGGTTGCATTTATGCTGTCAACATAAGATTACTTGGGAAAAATATTTACTTTCTCGAACAACAAGTTTTTGTTGCTTCAGCTGATAATAAATGACTGAAACAATAATCAAGACTTAAATAAAAAATAAAATAAAAAAACCGACTCACAGGATACTAAATTTTAAAGTGATCAGACCAGCAGAATTGCTCACTTTCACTATAAAAACAGCTGATGATCTTTAAACGGCTGAACAGATTTCCTTGAATCACAGCTAAGATCACTCTCGATCAAGTCAGCTATCAAAACAGGGAAAAAGTCGCATCAAAATTGGTCTATTCGGTTGGGAGCTACGATGCTACATTCCGTCACGCAGATACACAGACAGACACGTCAAAATAACACCCCTCTTTTTGCGTCGGGGGTTAAAAACAGCAGCACGCAAAACATAAAACGGGAACATTCATGTTAACAGAAGTGTAATTAACATTAATATATTTAATTGTTCCACTTCATGCCACTAGGTTATTTGTCACACACGTATCTTGGTTTTCAGTATAGAGCTTTTCGGTATTAGTAGATATAGGTAATTTATCGAAAATATTTTTGCATCGCTTTATTTCAGTACCTTGCGTGCGCACCTGTATCTTTGCTATATGGTCAGTGATTGGATGCCGTAACACCCAGCGTGTGGAGGTTAAACCCGCAAATCACAGACGTGATGTGTCGCAGTTATCCGTATGCTGATTAGTGCAGTCAATTGAATAACGACTCTGCACAAAAACACTCTGCAAATAGTCATGATTAGGGACAGAAATTTTTGGCGAATAGATTTTTGCCCCACTTTGTTTCAGTGCCTTACGTGCACACCTGCAGCTCAACTTCATGGTTATTGGCAGAGTGGTTTTGTGCAGAGTCGTTATTCATTTGACTGTGCCAGTCAGTACACGTATAACTTCCACACATCACGTCTGTGATTTGCGGGTTTAACCTTCAGACGCTGGGTGTCGGCATCCAATCACTGACCACAAAGCAGAGATGCAGGCGCGCATGTAAGTCACTGAAACAGAGTGATGCAAACATCTTTTCGCCAAAAATTCCCCGTCCCTAGTTATAAGTTTCTATAGTGTTTGTACGAATGCAATACCTAGAGACGGGAAGAATTCGCGGGTTCACTGACCGGTAGGCTAGCATCCAAGAATCTCTTTGAATTCAAACAAACTACAGTTGTTCGTTGGCTGCTGGCTGATACAGTGAAATGAGCCTGCATTTAGTTACATTGTTATTATTGGCTCATCGACTTCAAGGCGGTGCCAGATAAGTCAACGACCAATTATGAAAGTAGCGTGAACTTACAGTTGCTGGAATTCTAGCTTGTGACTGAAAGAAAACGCGAATTTTTCAGGTCTCTAGCAATACAGCTTCCCTTGCACCACGGTTAAGCACCGCTCAGTGTTGTAAGGGATAACAAAAGTCAGCTGGTTTGAGCTGGCCTCGTGTTTTTATTGTCAATAAAGCGCTCTCTTACTGTGGCCGTGTGTTAGTGTGAGTGAGGCACGGCGCCAAGGGCGATGTTGACCAGCTCGCCTGGTGCGGTATAGCCTCTACCGCAAGACACTGACACGGCGTGCAGTGGTATCGTAGATCACTCGCCTGACTGACACTTTCAGTGATGACCCCATATTTTCACTGCTGGAAAGTTTTAAGCAAAGTCCATTACGTGCTTCTATAGTAGTTCCACACGAATATAGTGACTATTTTTCTAGATATAACAGGTTGAACAAGCTGTGTTTAGCCATTTCGAGGGGCTCCGAAATAATTTTTCTAATTGACGTGATGTTTTGAAACTACCTTTACGTCATTGTTTGAAATGTATTTTCATTTCGTACATTGACATAATAGGAACACTTGGAATAGTTTCGTTAAAGAAAATGTCTTTAGGACTTTAGGAACACACTGAAATGAACTTTATTCTCTTGGTAGGCAACACCCTTAAGTAGGAACAATACCTGCCCGGTGAAAGCACCGGCCCGCTGTAAATCAAGTAAATCAAACGTCTGACTGGAAAATTATACCTCGTGATTATCTCACAGTACTACGTCCGTGTAGAGGAAACACTTTCACGTCTCTCGCACACGTGGGCACCTGGGTGGGGCTTAACTTGTCGATAGCGACCCAGATATTATTGGAGAGGTTAGATTTAGTACTCCCTGAAAACCTGAGTCACTTTCTTCCAGTGTTTCACCGTTTAATCCATTGCGCCGCAGCGAAGTACTGTACGTGCCGGAACATTCGCCCCCACCCCAACCAACAAAAAAAGTCACGTTTGATTTCCGGCGGGGTTGGTCCTGAATTTATTCGCACGTGGGAAACGTGGCAGTCATTGTCATTAGTCGGCAGGTTTCCTCAGGGTACTCCCGAACCCCCCGCGATTGCATTTCGTCACTGCTCCATTAAGGCCTCATTTCACGTCATTTCTAAATGAACGGCAGGCACCCTCGTGCTCCAAGGTACGAGATCTGCCTCTTGGAGTTTGTACCCTTCCTCCGGGTTCACTATATTCTTGATACCGTACAAGCAGGTAGCAAGTGATAGCCCTTCGCATTATTTCCTTATTTACAGCTGACTTGCAGTAGTCAAACGCGTTTCGTAACAGCCGCCAGCAAGTCACAGACATGACAATGAAGTGTACATAATTGGCGTTCAAACCGACCTGGAATGTATCTGTGAAATTTACGTACCTCTAGTAATAGGGTGATATACGTCTGACAGAACGTAGCTGTCCGGAGACGAATAATAGGCATCGAATATTACAATAGCGGGATTCTTATATGCTCAGTCAAATAGGGCAACAGCTCTAAGTATAAGCGAAAGCTGGTAATCTTATCATAAGCTGAACGGTGCGTTGAAACCCAACAGTCAAGTTTTCCCGCGATAAACCATCATCTCTACGAATATTAAATATCCACATTACATTTAATAAATATTTACTCATAGTTAACAATTATGGAAGATATAAACATAGTAAAAGTGTTCCAAAGTTACCCCACGTCTCCAAAGTCACCCCCGCTTACGACAATACTACCTTTTCGATGAGCTCCAGCGCTGAAACCATAATACAGGCATGCACCTCTACTCGACTGATACGCCTGTATTGTAAATACTGTGCTGAGTCATAGGGTGGATTGCAGAGTCAAGTGAGGAAAATCTTGAGGTAAAGGTGAAACAGAGGAGAACTGGAGCAAAATCTGAGAATTTTTCGTTTGCATTGCACAGTCAAGAAAATGAGATATCTCAGTTAAGGTGAAGTGTTACCACAATATTCGCGAGAAAAGTAATTTCTCTCTTCGTGCATCGACTTGCGAATGTAGCTGAAATGTATATTATTTCCTATTTATTATGTACAAAACTTACATGACAGTGATTTGTTAACTTATATTTAGTGTTTCGCATACTGTAAAGCTGAAAAATGCTAAATAAAAATGATAAAAAATACGTCGTCGATTCTGTTTATAAAGTGGCGTCGTAACAACTTTGTTTATAAAATGGTATCGTAACCATTTTGTTTGATAACAAAAGTGACAAAAAACACATCGCTTTCATGTAAAAATGTACAACGAATATAAATTGTGTTGTAGATGCCAGTGCATGCAGTCTTTCATTTACATCATGGTTATGTCTCTCCTCTAAAATATTACCAATAAATTTAAAGTTAGAATATTACTCTCCACGTGCGGCATTCTAACCTCAATTTACGGCCGCCATGATTGATTTGCTGCCTGAGAAATACTAAGGAAGGTCCTCGGTTCTTCCTTAGATTTCATTCACTTTTCGTCTCTGCAATGAAAATTTCTCACAATTCACTCAGAGAGGCCTTAGAGTTTTCTCAATATGACTGTGCAATCGGGCCATAGTCCCTAGTAAACAGAAGGGTCGTATAAATAGCGCTTTGAGCTCTCAAACAGCAATGAATTTCCGTGATTCCTTTACCTTTCTGCTCGGTACACACTATCCATAATTCAGCACCGAATTCCATAGCTAATTCAGTAAAAGTAGCACGGCGCTAGTGTGTAGTGCAACTACGCTGGTTCCAGACATAATTCCATACCTAAATTCACAGATAGAGCCCGTCCTATTTTTCATCGTAGTGTATGTTCACGCGCATGCGCAATACACAGTTTCAACCACCGCGCATGCGAAGTACACAAGTAGGGTTGCCAATATGATCTGAGTAGAAATAAAATTCTTATTTCCTACTGAACAAACGACCATCGGAGTTGTCAAAACCTGAATAAGGCAATTACAGCTATGTCTTGTATTATGAAACAGTTGTCGGGAATTTTACAATTACACTTTATGGAATATAGCAACCAACATCACAAACATATTTTTCTTCTTTACGTACCGAAACATGTTAGTAAACAAAGATAGTGTGTACACAACACCGAAGTTTTGCAACACAATTCTGGTATAAAATCTCAATCGAAATTTATGAGCAGAATTAAGTAAGTAATTGAGTATAGAGTTAAGGATAGTGTGTACCAATGGTGACTCAGGGAAAACTATTACCGCTGTAAAGTTTAAGGCGCCCACCAGCTGGCCGTGTGTGTGGTCAACATGTTGGGATTACAGATTCATTGAAGATTTGCCGATATTGTGGGGGACATAGCAGTACTTATTTGGTATATTTCAATTAACAGGAGCTCATCAGCAGCAACTGTTATTTTTTTTTCAACCTGCAGAACATCGTCAGATGGAGAGTGGAGGAGAGAAATAAAAAACAACACAGTCGTGTAAGTGACGCACTGCAAGGAGGGCCTTGTGAATGGTAAGGGGAAAGGTTGCACGGCGCTCAGGCAATTATAAGAAGCACGCGGCCGTGAAATGAGGCCCCGGGTATAAATTAGCGGACCCGGGGATTGCGTTAGCACGTTGGCCTCTGCCCCCTGCTCCCCCCTGCCCATCCTTGGTCTCTCCGACATCAGGTTAATGCACCCCTGCAATTTGCTTTCACCTCCGCTCTCTTCCCAGAGGCGGTGACGTCCACGCCGACCCCAGCCGGCGTGAGATGCCACGCCCACAGCCCGTTATACGTCTCCCCGCTTCTTAACGGGGCCACGGTTGGCACTCGCCTCCCAGTAAGGTGACCCAGGTTCGGAAGCGTGCCGGACAATGCCACTGGTCTGCGAGTTTTCTCAGGGATCTCCCGTTTCCACCATTGTTAAATTTATAAAGTAAATGAGGATTGCTGGAGAATTTTCATAAATTTGTGAGCAAAGGAAGTATTTCATAAATTGATATAAAATACGTTTTGATAAATTGTTTATCTTAGTGGAAAGGAAGTGGGCGGAGTTTGAGTCCGACCGCACTAACTGAAGTGCCAATAAAACACAATATACTCGGTAACTTGGTGAACTGCAGCCAAACAACAAGGGGGTCAAGTTTCCAGGCGAGTGTCCAGACCTGGTTCTTCTACGGCCGTGGTTTCAACTGCGCGCACGTCGTTTTGCGCATGCGCGATTTTCGGAGTAATTACGGAGTGTGATCCACTGTTCTTGTAGGTGTATTGAGGATTGAGGTTATGGTTGGACAGCATTATATTTCACGTATCAACATAGCGGATGGACCTCCTTCTTTCCTTTTTGTCTCAAGGACTCACAGCCTTCTCCACTGAACATAGGCCATGCTCCATCTGCATGTTTATACAGTATATGATTGTAACACACTTTCATTCCAATCATTAGCATTAATCGTAGCAAGAGATGATATGGTTTATCGCGGGAAAACTTGACGGATTACTAGGTTTCAACATACGTCCAGCTTATAAAAAGATGTATGGCTTTCGCTTGTGCGTAGAGCTGTTGTCCTATTTGACTGAAGTAAATAAGAATCCCGCTGTTGTAATATTTTATTCTTATTATTTGTCTGCAGACAGCTACGTTGTGTCAATTGTTTGACTCCCAATCACACATGTCGCAAGAAACCACAACGTTTTCAAGGGTAGCGCACAAAACATTTTCGCGTTATACCATCATTTCTACTCATAGCGTTGCAGTTTTCCAGCTGGGTACAGCTATGCCTACATCTGTAACTTCAACTATTCTGTAGTAAGTCTAACATATATAATTTTTCTCGGATAATTAATTACGGGATGAAGAAGACACAGTAACTTACGCTTAATTATATCCGTGTGCGCCACGTCCCAGCACCCTCCCAAGTGGTCTACAGGATGTTGCAAAATTACGTGTCAATATTCTAGGGAAACATCCTCACGTATAGAGGAACAAAAAGTGTTATACGAACATAGGTCCGAAAACGCACCGTTTCTTGGCTATAGTTGGCAATACATGATGACGTATGGTTGATTGCGCGTGGGTAGGATCATGTTGCTGTGGGGCATCATTACAGCAGTACATAACATGTTACTATGCCACACACTACGCCACTTACACACATACTTTTGTAATGACGCCCCACAGCAACATGATCCTGCCAGCGCGCTATCAACCATACGTAGGGACTGGAAAATTTCGCGAATTCAATGACCTATAGACTAGAATCCATTGTACTATGCATACTCAAGCCCCGTATATTCGTCCATTGTCTGTTGTTCCACTGAGTAGCAACTAGTGGACTCATGTACGTGGGGAGAGATCACGCTCTACCGCACAGTGGACATTAGCTAACAGACAGTTGGATCCGCCCAACCCCTTGGTGGAACTCTGAACTGCGCCTCCGACCACCTTTCAAAGTAGTAGCATGGGCTAGATAGAGAGCCCAGGGGAACCCAACCCAGGATCTCGCCCACTGTTATGCCCCCCCCCCCCCCCCGACAGAGATTATCAGCTCAGCCGCCTCTTGGTTTGAGTCGGGGCCTGTATAACCCATAACATACTCACCGGGCCTGCCCCGGGCACTTTAGTAGCCAACACTCTGACTTGTCACAGAGGAGGGGTCCTCACCGGGTCTGTCCAGCATATGGGCAACCACCACCACTACGAGTTCAACCCAGACCAGACACGCGAGAGACCCTTACCGTGGGGCTGTCTGGTCGCAAGTAGTACTGCTATTGAGTAAAGATTGGTACTGCCTGATATTCATGGCACGTATGGGTTTTCCAGCCTGACCGCGAGTACTAGAGGAGCGCACAGGATGTCCCATGCGTCAGAACACCCAACCTAGGAGGGGGAAGCCGGCACCCATACGACCCGGTCGTGTGTCCTTTTTCCCCTGACCATCGACAGGTACGTCTACTTCCATTACCCAAGTCTCTTCACTCAGAGACCCGGACTTTTAGGTCCCAGTGGCTTGATCGCTAGGTAGTCTAACGCCTCCACATAGTGGTTTCCCCTTGGTGCCATCTGTCAGAGGATCCATCAAGGCAGATACCCCTTTCCTAGCTCTGAGGAGCCAGGATGCATAAGGTCCGCATGCCAGAGCCTGCATGGGTTCTAAGATCCAGTGTGACACCACGAGGAGGCTGCAGGTTGTCTTGGGTGTGAGAGGGTCACGTAAGCGTAATGCTACCACCAGACAGTGGTGAGTGGGAGTACATCGACCAATGCTGGTGGAGTCCTTGCAGAAGTGTACACTAGACTTATTTACATCTTGTCTTGAGCGCCAGAGAAGTGGCTTATTAAAACGGTTAAATCTGTGCAGGGAAACTGATCGCGATTGAAGTTGACTTTTTTCTAAGCTTCGACTTAGCGACAGAGCGAAATTGCACTCTCTGAGCAGTCGTTTTCGAACGTGCCAGTCGTACACAACCAATGGACGTGCTGATAAATCGTCCCTTACATCTTCCGTGGTGCTGGTAGGAGAGTGTCCAATATCCATCTACCGCAACCATTTATATTGATGTGACAAACTACGCAGAGACGCTGACAGTCGTACAATAATACCGCTTCCTAATACACTCGCGCCTCTCCATGCTACGGTTCAGTATGGCGCGATAACGATAGTTTATGATTAGTCTGTAAATAATCCGTGCAACATAACTAGAGAACATGAACTGTCATGAAACAATTTTTGCATTATCTTGATTACATGTAATTCTTGAAGGTCTGCTGCTCTGATACACAGTAGTGAAACAAGCTCTCCAATTTAGGGAGGGGCAGGTAATTTGGCGCCCCCTCCCTTCTCCAATTTTTCAAGTAAGGAATTTGAAATTACTTTACAAATTTTAATTTCATTTTACAAAATTTAGAAGCAAATATATATGCAACAGTATTTGACCAGCAGGCCTACTTTACACTGACATTACCTTAAAATAAAATAAAACAGCATTTGGGCGTCCATTCACTATTGTTTTCCTCGCCCTTTCCAAGATTTTTATTTAGAGGGAGGGGAGTAACATATACCCTGCCCCCTCCCAGTTGTTACGCTACTGCTGGTACACAATAAGTAAAGATGGTGGTTTATCGCGGGAAAACTTGACTGTTTGCTGGGTTTCAACGTACGTTCAGCTTACCAGAAGATTACTGGCTTTCACTTGTACGTGGAGCTGTTGTCCTATTTGACTGAGCCAATAAGGATCTAGTAATATTTGATGCATATTATTGATCTACTGCAGATAGCTACACTGTGTCAGACTTACATCGCACAATCATACATGTCACAAGAAACTACAGTGTTTCCAAGGGTATGATGACACAACAATTGTTCGCGATATACCATCATCTCTAACAATAAGTGATAGATAAGGCGCTTTTTAGTTCGCACGGATCTTCGAGTGAGTGAGTGAGAAAATTTGGTCAGCACTTAACAGCGAGGTCTTTAGCGCTGGTGAGGGATGACATGATGTGAGTATGGAGCAGCGCTGAAATAAATGGGCGGGGGAAACGGGAGATCCCCGAGAAAACCCACCGACCAGCGGCATCGTCCGGCACGATTCCCACATGCGAAAATCCGAGGACCGACCCCGCCGGGAATCGAACCCGGATCGCCTAGGTGGGAGGCGAGAGGTCTGACCTCTTGGCCACAGCGGACCCACGGGTCTTCGAAATCTACCAATAAATCGCAGAAGCTATATGCCTGGAACAACTGAAATTTTGTTAACTAGTTTCACACCAACTTTCACATCTGCAGCTCTGTTTCGTGGTTAGTATTTGGACGTTTGTAACCGTCGCAGTCTTGGGATTCTACCCGCAAGTTACAGAAGTGTTGTGTCACAGTAATCTTGTTCTGACTGGGTCAGTCAAGATGAGACACGTCGCTGCAGATATTCACGTAAGACACTGAAACGAGTTGGTGTAGAATTCGTTCCACCAAAAATTAGTGACTCTGTAGCTAAGGAACCCTGATTTGGAAAGAAGAATTCTGCATCAACTTGTTCCAGTGCCTTACATGCACCTATGCAGTTCTAATACATTGTTATTGGCAGCGTGTCTTTACGGAAAGACGTTTCTCATTTGAATGTACCAATAAGAATAAGATTGCTGAGGTACCACACGTCTGTGATTCACAGTAAAACGTTAGTACACGTAAGAGTTAAAAATATGCAATCACTGACCAATGAAACAAACTGAATCAGAAATCTATTCCACAAAAACAGGAGTCGCTATCTATAATAACAATTTTCTGATGACCATAGCCAAATGAAAGATATCACTGCAAATGGATACGCTGTAAACAACCACGAAGCAGTGCTGCAGATTATGATTCACGCAGTTGAAACCTGTTGAGGCGAACATACTTTCTCGAAAATAATAGTCCCAGGACTCTACACGGTTTTGGAAGATGTACCGAGATGGACGATTGTCACGTTTTACCGCTGAATGGTGTGGTTCGGGAAGAGTTGGAAGCGTGTGCAGTAGTTAGACGAGGTCACGACGTCTTCGCGGTGTGAATGCAGGGAGGTGACAGTGTTTTGTCACGCCTGATAACTAGCGCAGTCACGAACACACGAGCGAGGCTAACTTGCAGATGTACCACCACAGTGCCGCCACCTCAACCGCACGTCTAGTGCGCGTGTTGTGTCGTGACTAAATACATGCCAGTTTAGCGAGGTTGCCTAACATGATGATCTCTGAGAAACCTCTTCACTTATTAATAGGGACACGATTTTTCTTCAGCAACTTGTTTTCAGTGCCTTATATGGTCACCTGCAGCTTTGCTTCTTGGTCAGTAATTTAATGTTTTTAACTCTCCGTGTCTTGGGATTCTACCCGTTAATAACTAGAGACAGGAAAAATTCGTGGTTTCACTGACATGTATGTTAGCCTCCAACAATATATGTTTACTCAAGTAGACAGTAGCTGCTCAATGGCTGCTCTGTGACACAATGGTACTACATGATTTGGTCTGCATTTAGTAGGTTATCATTGCCTCAGCGCCCTCCAAGAGGTATCCGAATGGGCCGGAAAATTTCGCGGATTCATGATCCGCATGTTAGAATCCATTGTCCTACGCATATTCAAGCCCCGTATATTCGTTCATTGTCTGTTGTTCCAGTGAGTAGCAGCTAGTTGACAAATTTTCTTGGCTTGAGTATGCACAGGACAGCTCATTATAACATATGTCGTTCAATCCGTGACATTTTCTGGCCCCTACTAATCACAGGCGTGTGGTCTTGCAGTTATATTTTCCTGATTGGCACAGTCAAAGTGACTTCTGTACACAAAGACTCGCTGCCAACTACCACGAAGAAGAGCTGCAGAAATGCACCCAAGACATTGAAACAAAGTGGTGCAGACATTTTTTCTCTTAAAATTATCTTCACCTGCAAATAAGTCAAGAGCGAAAAGGACCCGGGCTCACAGTTGCAGGAACTCTAGCTTGTGTCTAGAAGAAAACGCGAATTTTTCAAGTCTACCGATAAAATATGTCGCAAAAAACTACAGTATTTTCAAGGGCACGTTGGCGCCAAACATTTTCGCGATACACCGTAATCTCCAAAGATAGGATAAAAGTTAGTTGCTAATGCACACTGCAGAGATGCCTGCACCACATAACCATTTTGAGAGGCTAGAAAATCATGTTCCTAACAAGCGTACTGAATTTTTGAAAACGTAGAAGCATAGTTCCAAGTGTGTGTTCTTTTCGTAGACAAACATAATAAGAATAAAGTGGTCTCGTGTAAAAAAGAATACGCGTGACACGCTGCAATGCCGTCCATGCACCAGTTGAGGCCTCATCTGGTCTGAAGGAACGGTAGGCTGCAGCCTGCAAGGTTGTGACTCAGGGCCTGCTTTAGCGAGGTCAGACGTCGTCCAGCTTGCTGTGCGTGGGTCACATCCAGGAAACCCCCCTCAGAACCTCACCAGGAGGGGGCGTAGCCACCACGTGTCCCTCAGGAAGCTGTCTCTGCATCCGCCAACCTTGGTCGACTTTCCTTTCTCTACGCCCACTTCTCACTTTCCCTTGGCCTCGACGGCCGTCACTCACACCTGATCGCACTGACCAGATATAACATAGTCATCTCTTACGGAACACCTGATTTTAGTGAACATATTATTGCAGTAACTTGCTTCAGTGCTTTACGTGCGCTTCTGAAGCTGAGCTGCAGATTTTCACTCAATGCATTGAAACATGTACGTGCAAAATTCTTTTCACAAAAGTCAGGGGTCTCGAACTGTGCAGTTGCGTGAACCTTTATTTTCGAAAATAAAAAATAGTACACTTCTGCATGTTCTTCAAGATCACGTTAGACTCTACATGTAAGTTCGGAGTTTTTGATTGGGTCACTGTCAGATAAGCACCTCATTGTCTGGAATGCAATCAACAATGAACGTTGCACAATGCAGTGAGGGTGAGAGATGAGGCGTGGATCAATGGCTCTGTTGAGATCGAGAATACACAAACCAATGGTGCTGGCGTCTTCATAGCGTGTATTCAGTCGAGGCTCCCTTACATCCCATCTTGATCGTAAGAAAATGGGTGCTGTGCTTAAGGCGGCCGCCTACCCCACACTTCAAATGCGTTGCAATGTGTTCGTAAACAGGTTTTTTCTATGAAAATATTCAACGTGTGGGTACATTGTGCCAACGTACGAAAGAAAACAAACTTCAGACAAGGTCAGAACCTCATTGTTAAGACGCCACGCTAATTAAAAACACTGTTTCTAAGCCCTCCGACATGGCTAAAAACGACCTTTTCAGACTTTTGTATTTCAAAATGTACTAACCGGATGTATGTGAAACTCAAATTGCGACCTGCACTGAACTTAGCTGTAGACTTTCCACCGATAAAATGATACGGTCACCGCTTAGTGGCCCATAGTAAAAACAGTTCGATGGGAAGCTTGCACGCTAGATCAGCGCTTGGCTCGTTGAGGCGACGCGGCATTTGATGCGCGCTTCAAGGTCGTCCTTACAGCTCCGTCGCTTTTGAGCCTCTCACGCGCGGGTAGGCGGCGCCGTTAAGGGTTCCGCCCACCACGCGTTTCAAATGCGTTGCAGTGTGTTCATAAATATTTTTTCGAAACTATTCCGCATGTGCTTGTTGTGCCGATGTGCTAAGAGTAAACGCACTTCAGTCAAGGGCGAAATTTCAATGTTAAGACATCATATTCATTAAAAATACTGTTTAAAATTCTCCAGCATAGCTGAAAACGACCATTTCAGAGTGCAGTACTTCGAAATGTACTAGTCGGATGTCGCATGTTTGTGAAACTCAGATATAAATGTGCGCTGAAAAGTTGGCGCGCTTAAGGTGGACGCCTGTCTAGGTCTCCGAGAGATGTGCAGAGCTTTGACTGGTGCACGTTTATTTGAAAACTTCTCAACGTGTTTTGGAAAAGTACGTTCCAAAATAGCGTTTAAGAGTCATTACGCATGTGCAAACCCAGTTCAGGTTCGTTAATAATCTGTAAAAATGATTTTCTCGCTGACGAAAATGACGGAAATGGGTACTATTGCTATTATTTTTATGCATGCAATTTATGTAGAATTCTTAAAAAGGTACAAGTGTGCATGATTCTATTTAATCTTTAATATTGTATTATGATATAATTATATATCATATCCGAGAGAGGCAAGCGATATAACGGCGAGAAGGCTGTATGCAGGTTCAGAGACTTGCACCTATAGAGTCCAGGGTGAGGCGGGATGCGCGTTTTATGTCGTCCTTATAGCTTCCGTACTTTCTATGTCTCGAAGGCGCAGAATGCGCCCTCCCAGGTGATAAAATGTTAACATTTCCTGGCGGCAGACATGTTGTGTGACTTTGTTCGCCAGACAAGGGCAACCCTGTAATTGGCAGGCAGTCTCTCCTGTGAATCCTGCTCGGTGAGGTGCATGAAGTGTGGATGGGAGAGGGGGTGTGTGTTGGTTGCCCCTGGCTGGGGCTGCAGCCAGCCCCGTTCGCCTCCACGGGATCAATGCACCGACACAAAATGGCGGATAACGCAAGCACCCGCCTGTAGGAGGGGTTGGAGGGGCCACGCCACCCCTCCCCCAAACAGCTCAAATCCCTTCTCATGCACCCCTCCCGGCAAAACTACGTAATTCACCGGCACGGGGTAGTGGAAACAGTGGCGTAGGAACGATTTTCAACTTTGTGGAGGGGGATATAAAGTGGGAGGGGTTAGGAGATTTTTCCCGTCTGGAATATTTTTAATATCGAGCTTTGATGTGTTGTTTTTTTTTAATCAATTTAAGCTCAATGAAGTCGTTTAAGTAGGCTACTAATAAGTGTCATTAAATAATGAATACACAACAATTGTTTGAAAACATACTAATAGACATCGACAAATCAATGTACATATATGTATTTAGACAGGGGAATTTCACATCCAGACGCGGGGAAAAAAGAACGAGTATTTATTGTCAGACGCAAGAACAAAAAAAAAGTACAACGTTATTGCAAGCCGCAGGGATTATAATTTTTTTTACATGAAAAAATTATGCGGAGGGGGGAATGTATTCCATTGATCCCTCCCCTACGGTAGCTACGTCACTGAAACAGTGGAAGGGGTGTTTATCGGGGGGATGTTGGGAGCGTACGTCCCCCGCGCCTCTTGCTGGCGATGTGGGCGTAACTGTCTGATTGACTGCGACGCCGCGGGTTCTCGGGATTCCTGGGCGACTCTCCAGCACATTCCAGGAACAACGAGAGCGTGTGTACTACGAGCTGATTTCGCGACTCTACCGGAAACTCTGCTCCCAGACGCACCGCAGTTACGGTACCACGTACCACTATATTTCTGTCCGGCCTTGAAGAAACAACATGAGAAGGTTTTCCAACTTGTGTTTTTTTTTTTTTTTTTTTCGAATTCATATCATGACCCGACAACGCGTATACATTTTTCCTTCCTTTCCAATTGTATTGCACTTCATTTAGACACTCCCTTGAGAACTTTAAGCCAATCACGAACCAGTGGTGAATCCCGCCTAGCATCGCATTGGCGTACGAGCAGCTAATGGACAGACATCTGAGGTTTGTGGAGATATACGTGAGGACACCTCACTTTCGCGAAAATATTTTTACACCATCTTGTTTGAATGCCTCACTTTTAAGACTATGCAAATTTTCTACGCGAATTTCTCTCCTTCTGGAAGGAAAAGCTGCTCAGGATTATGGTGTCATTGTCTCGTAAGAGTTTGTCAGGATATGCAACAATATGTTTGGAATTTGTAGAATAGGCTACACGCTCAGCCATCTTCAGTGAATCTGTACTTACGCATGAAATGAAAATCTTTTAAGGAGGATCAGTATACCACCTTAGAATTATACAATCGGCAAGTTCCATACAATGAGATTTATCAAAATTTCTCTACTGACATGGCACAGATATCACATTCGTAGGCGTTATCAAATTGTCACACCTTCGCTACTTTTATTAGTTTCTGACTAGCAACCTTTCGGAGGAAGAAAGAATTTTTTTTCTACCGATGGTCGCAAGTAATAGTAGTCGTGCTACGCAAACTGTGTACAATGTAAGAAACTGTTCCCTCTGCCTTGTCGAATCATAAACCATTACAGGAAATATGTTGGTCAAATTAAATACAGATGTTCCATTACTCCAAAATGGCGGGAACTGATCCCCCTTGAGGCACGGCATCAACTATTTTATTTTTCGTTCTTGTGAAATTCGGAGAAGAAAAATGTGAAATTTTTTGTTATAATATAAATTCTATTTACCTTACACTAGAATACAGCATCGCAGTTGAACTTTTAACATATATTTAAGCTGCAATCAGTCGAGCAAATTGGGAACATAAAAAATATGCTGGACTAATTACGGCTTAAATATGAGTGAAAAGTTCATCTGCGTTGCTTTTATTGTAGCGCAAGGTAAATATAATTGATATGATGATAACAAATGTCACATTTTTCTTCTCAGAATTTCGTAAGAGCGAAAAATAAAATAATTAAATATGGCGACTGATGCCGAGCCTTAAAGCCCAGCAGACCGCGCGTTACTACAAGGAATCCCGTTGCACGGTTTCAACATGATTCACTACGGGATGGGGCGGCAGTCCACCGCCTACATGATCAGACATGAATGATGGATGATATGGCTTGAGAGTACAGATGGAGCAGCAACGGAACGCAAGAGCGGGATTAAATGGGAGTGTTCCGAGAAAACCCACCGTTTAGCGGCAACGTCTGCCACGTTTCCCACGTGCAAAAATTCCAGGACTAACTCCGCCGAGGATCGAACCCGAATCACCTTTGTGGGAGGCGAGTGGTCTGACTTACTAATCACCCATCGCGGCTCCGAGTCAACACGCATGGTGATCAAAATATCGAAGACAGAATCACTGAACGACTATATTCATCTTGTGAAGAGAAAACATGAGTTTTTTTACGAGGATAAAGTACGTTATATTAGCGCAGAATTACTTGTCAATGATGTATAACCTAGTATTTACTATGCAGTTTGTCGGTGCATAATACAACGTCTATAAGGTCTGCAGTTCTCGCATACAAAATATTTTTAAAATTCATAATACATATACATCGATTTATTACGAATTCCGGCCATATAAATGAGGCTTTTATATACATAACTGGCTAACCACTGTTGCTAGCAAGTATAGTAATTTATGTGTTATATACGATGTGTCTTAGTTGTCTGTTGTACCTACATTGATTGTTTTGTTAATTTCGGCGCGACCCACATTGCTGGTAGGATTTTTAGGCTGTTTTTTTCAGCAAGCGATATCATGAAAATGACTAAGCCTCGTCAAATATATTAACATGTTGGTTCTTATCCTTGCTCTCGCCACTGTACCGAGGTAGGCGGCACCATTAAGGGGCCCGCCTACATAGCGCCTTAGCGGCCGTTCGACCTCATGGTCGTGGAGTTTCCCCCCACAAAAGCGGGATCGGGTCAACCCCTGTTGTGGAGGAGGTTGTCTCTCGCTCTCTGTTGTCCTCTCGGCTCGGTCTTGCGAATCCTTCAATTTTCCACAACACTGGCTGCATATTTGCGCAGGACACATATTACAAGAACAAGATTTCCTCAAAATGTTCAGTTGTTACAAGGTACAAACAGTCTCGGGATCGAAAGCTGAAGGATATATCTACTACGGTTAAATGGTTTTAAATAAAATAGCGGCATTACACAAGCCGTAAAAGGCACTAATTTGGAATGTTATGGCCCTATTTTCTAATTACTTAAGAAACTGATAGAACTGAAACCATTTACCCTTAGTAGGAGGTACCTTAATATACTTTATATGGCAAACACACAATCTCACGACTAATATTTTCTGTAAAAAAAAACGATTCTACTGAACCTCTACATCACAACTTTCATGGCAGGTAGGCAGGCCCCTTAATGTGGCCGCCCCCCTGCGCTTTAGACGATCAGAAGCGACGTAAATATAAGGGCGGCCTTGAAGCGCGCATCAAATACCACATCGCCTCAACGAGCCAAGCGTCGAACTAGCGGCCAGGATTTCCGCCTATCCATTTTTGCTACGGGACTAGGGCGTGTTAGATGAATAAGCGCTGAATTCTTCAATTGAGAGCTACACTTTTTGAAAGTCAATATAGAATAACTACAAAACAGCAATCATAGATAATATTTGCAAACTTTATGAGCAAACATTTACCCAAAAACGAGGCACTTGTTAAGCGTGATCTCTTGCGCCGCAATTAAATGTATGAGATTTCGGTGTCAGAGACTGTTCTTCAGATACACGTTAATTGAGAAAAATTGTTGCTCAGAATGATGGCAATAGATATTGTCTAGGATTGCTGTTTTATGATTTTTGCAAATTGCTTCGAGAAACCTACAGTTCTGAACTGATGCTTTTAACGCTGTATTATATACTATGCACTCGGTGACCGTATAATTTTATTGGTGGAAAGTTTGTAGCAGTGTTCAGTGCACATCTCAATCTGAGTTCCACATACATCCGGTTAGTATATTTTGAATTACGGCAGTCTGAAAAGACCGTTTTTGGCTACGTTAAAGGGCGTCGAAACAATGTTTTTTTTTTTCAATGAGCATGGTGTCTTAACAATGGAATTCCGTTGTTGCCAGATATGTTTTTTTCGTACGTTGGTATAATGGGCGCATGTGGAATATCTTAGTAATAAAAATTATAACCACTGCAATGCAACGTATTTAAAGAGCGTAGCGAAACTAAAAATCTGAACTGGTATTTACAACGTACTATCCACAGATAAAATTGAAGATTCGCAGTTTAAAGACGCGTACAAAAAAGTCACTAGGAAACACTGCGTGAAGGTTAAACGCTCCACGTGTAGAGGCGAAATTGTTCTCGACGAACGTGGCAGTTTGGTCCTTATTGCTTCCCTTCTTCCAAGCCTCAATCACGGAAAATTACATTCTATACATATGGACATCTTCACGAATAGTTTTTATCGTTATGAAGTACGTACTTCATTGGTTGTGGTAGTTACAAGTGCTCAGCTAACTTGAGTACATTATAGATGATAATTACTCCTCGTTGCAACACATTAGTCATTAAAAGTAACCTGGGTATTAAATATTAACTCCCTCGGCAACAAGGTCATACTTATTTATCCACGTGTACATTTCCTTTAGTTGAAACGTTCCAACTGACTTTTGCAGTACGCCAATAACGTGGGCGTAAAAAATAAATATTATATTTAATTGACGTCATGATATATTTTTTTCTAACAAACCGTATTACTTTCTACTCTACGAACATGGCAATATTTACACAAGAAAGCACATTTTTTAAAAGATTTTCTTTTAAATTTTAAACGAAACTGTGTATTTGGTTTTGTTACGCGCTCTTTTTGTTACGCGCTCTGTTTAGTAATAGTTAATATATTAACTAAAAGAGTGCAGTAATACTCGAATAGAACTCTGTTGGTAAGATAACTTGTGGGAAGGTGCCAGTCGTTCAAGTTTTTTACGTTTCGTTAATTATTAATTTAACCTTTTAAAAAAATTAACTTATTGCTCAATACTGACTTACACTAATGCTCAACTGAAATAGTACTCTCGTAATTGTTTTTTTTTTTTTTTTTTACAGATTTATTCGAACATTATGGCTTTAAAATTACTTAAATGTTTCATCTTTCCCCGTGTTATCTTATATTACTTTTAACTTTTTATGATTTAGTGTAATTTATTTTCTGCTGGGAACTGGTGTTCATAGTACAGCTTGTAAGAAATTTTACCTTTAGTGTTTGAATTTTTAACATTGCTTGATGATCACAAGAAGTTATTTAATTTTTATATTTTCCCCCCAAAATTTCAATTGAAATTATTAAAATATTTTAATAATTATATTCTAGTGAACGTGTATAACATCGCAATATTGCAATTCGCTAAATAACTATTTGAATGATACTATTTGTGTACTGAAAGTCTGTCCATTAAACAGAGACACATCTCCTGAATGGCTCGATACCTGGAACTCATAACTGCTGTGCGGGTAAACTACACACAGTTTGTCAGGCGCAGCTATTAACTCGTGACACGGAAATACGAACAAAATAACCCAGTGTGAGTCTTTTCAGTAGTATTTTTATGAGATACGATTTTCTAACATAGTTTCGTTCTGCGAAATCACGCTTCAGGAAATTCTTATTTATTTACTGATCCATAGAACGACATTTGTTGTCAACTAGTATAATAGTTGGTGTTTCGTCTGTTCAGAAAGGTAAGAACGAAATGCAAAACTAATATTGACGATGCTTTTTTGGACTTTACTGTCACTGCAATGTGCCGCGAAGGTATCAGCACGATTAATTTGCATAGAATATTTACACACTGACTTTGACTGAGAGTATATATGTTGAGACTATACATTTTTAAAAGTAATTTTCAAAGGTACATGAACATTATACAATCATATTCTCTCTGTATATTGCCAAACGTATAAAAACTCTAATTATTATATAACGTTGGGGACTGCTTTAACTGTATTTTTGGGAAGTGTATTTTTGCTAAATGATCGACCAATTACGAGCGAAACACATTATCCTACTGGAAATAATTTGTTATTTTGTTGTGCTACTTGTGCAATAAACGCGGATATCAAAAGAGGAATTCCAAGTACTTTAAAACCAGCACGGGTATTACAAACTCTTTTTTTATTTTATTGTTGGCTACAGTGCTCTTGAATAAGGCATGCCTAAGAGTATACCTTCTGAGACCAAGGTCTCAAATTTTGATTTCGTTGTTTTGAAGCATGCGTTCTTAAAAAAAAATCAGCACATTTAAGACCTAAGAAACATTTTATAAAGAAAACTATCGAACCAGTAATTTGAGAAACAACATAAGTAGATTTCCTACCAAAATGAGTTGTGGGTTTTATAATTTTGTACAGAGGTAGTCAGTGAAATATGGCGTTCCTTAAACTAATAGTTCTTTCTACACTCGCAAATGACGCTTAATGTGGTTTAATAATACATGTATTTACCTCTGTACAAAATTATGAAATCCACTATTCACTTCGGCAAAAAAAATGATTTATATTGTTTCTCAAATGACTGATTCTACTATATTTAGCATATATTTGAGAAAAAATCCTCATAAATATTGCACACAACTCAAGGGATCCGCATTCCTTGCACGGGTTTTGCACCTTGAAGACTCAGAGATAAAGTGATAAAAGGAACTCATAATATATTTTTCACTGTGAATTGCTTAATTTTTTATAAGTTATTAATTTATTCAAGGGAAGTTAAAAAGTTACAATAAACTGTGAATTTATCATTAAAAAAGTAGGTGCCCGATGAAGGTTTAGGTTTTTATTGGATGAAAATATCGAAAAATTCGTCTACAAGTAGAAGAGAAATAGAAACATGAAGTTCTGCATTTTTTCCCGAGCAGTCCTGAATATTGTTGTGTGTGTTAGAAGGTAGTGGTAAGTTTGATGAGTAGCGCGCGTGTTGTCAGCCCTGCAGTGCACGTGCGACGTGTGTGGTGCGGGTAGTTAGCGACGCCTGCCTGTGTCCTAGCACGCCACGTCACGTGACCACCTCACAGGAAGTAGACATTAGTGGTCATGGTCGTGATAACTGCCCGGCACAAAGGGCTGTACAAGTATGAAAGCTGCTGCCAACCCTGGCATTGAAATATATAGCATGTACATTCTCATTGCCGATTTCGCATAGCATGTTGCTCTCAACGCATACACCTGAAGAAACTGTTTTGTAGAGAGTGAGTAGATGGGTAGGTAAGTTACGTGGATTAGGGTAGGGCTCTGTAAAGACAGGTATAATCGTCAGCCATTTTGGGTCTTTCGCAGCTACCGCAAGCCAAGTCATGCTCGCGCGCCCGAAAAATCGCAGAAACCTGACTCATCACCAATCGAAAGCTATTCGGTCAATCGACTTTTAAAAAATTACATAGTATTAATGAACTATCCTGCCAATGACGCTATTAATTAATTTTCTTTATGGTAGTTAATTACTATGTAAAAAAGTTTAACAATTTCATGAAAATTTTTGACCGGGAAATGCAGGGTAAAATACAGTAAGCGAGAAACATTTTTTGTTTTATGAGATAGAGGGGGTGTCAGTGGACGAAACTAAAGGGATAGTATAAAATTAATATTTATGCCCCTCTTGACAAGTTCCGCGAATCGCTGTTGTTTTGGCGGCAGGTTGAAGACAGAAAATCTTTGGCGTGCGGCACCGCGCCGTCTAGCTCAACGTCCTGACTATGAATTATACCTGGGTTTGTCTTCATAGCATTTAAGACATTAATTTAAACTCTACATTTTGTATTTGTTATAACGTTTTCAACTTTCAGTAACTGATTTTAGGGTTATATACAAAAGTATACATTATCGAACATAAATAAATTTACAAAATGAAATATTGACTATAAAATTAATGCAACTTCCTTAATTTCACTAAATATAGTTCTTAAAATCTACAATTTCTTAAAATTCATTTAAGAATGTTGACTCACCCGCAAAATAGGCGTAGGCCTACATACAACTGCAAATATATTTTTTTATTTACTTAATGACACATTTTCAACAATTGATAATAAATGCATAAAAGCAAATTCATCTGATGTCTATATAAGGGTTTTTAAAGGTATCGATAACTAATTGAATCGCAAATGTAATATTTTTATCTTTATGCTATTTGTCATGTAAGTATTCATCCTAATATTATCGAGCCTTCAGTAGTAAAAGAGGCAGTTATCACATTTAAAAGTACATCTTTCATTCAATTTATTTAACATTCTAAAAATTTCAGTTTGTTACAAATAAAATAACGTAAATTTTTAAAAGTGATTCGAGAAAATTGGTTTCATTACAAATTATTGGTATGTAATAGCAAACACGTTTGTATTTTGCGTTGACTTTAAAAAAATTTAAATTAATGATGCATTATGTATGGCAATGCTGCTGCGAAAAAAAGAAAACTAAGTCTTAATTCCAATTTGCATCAACGATATTCTTTAAGCGACGAGACTGTATTAAACTGTAAGTAAAATAACTGCATGTTGTAAAAATGTTTACATATTTTAAAAATTAAATTAATTTTAGTCTCTCTTCCACTGTAAGGCAAAAAAAGTGCTTTGGTTTGATGCTCTATTTTAGGTTTTAGATTAATATATAGAACAAAATAATTACGAAATTATCTACATGGCATTTGGGAAGAATAAAAAAATTCTGTAAACCTTAATTTCAAATGTATTCAATATTTGTTTTTGTGATATTATAAAATAATGTGTAATTTTAGCTTACATCGCGGGTGATCACACTTAACTATAAGAAAGTAAAATGTTTGGTACTCAGCATTAGTTAAATAGAAGTGTGTAAATGCATAACTGTTTTTAAAATATAATTTGTCGAATCAGTCTTTGAACTAAACTACTGTAAACTACATATGTTGGATTCAATCTTTGTTCTGGTGTCTTGCGGTTTATTACTGTTCGCTGGCTACTTATTTTTAACGTTTACATCTTATGTTACTAAAAGATCATCCCAAACTGCGATAAAATATTTTATGTTTAAAGAAACACTAAAAAATATAAACGTATGTCATGAGTTCAATTTCTATTTAAATTAAAACCTTCATGTCTAGATCCAAATAAAAGCATTAGTTTGTAAATCATGTCACTGTATTTACTATTATCCTGCCAATTGAGCAAACGTGTTATATAATACCTTTACAAATAGTTTTGTACTACTGTGGAATGTTGTTTTAGATATGAAAAATAGAGATGGAAAATTTTGGAAATGCAACTATAACTGAATTATGTTAAAAAAAACTTATTTTCAGTTACATATATGTTGTGATTGAATTAAATATTATTATTTAATTATATATATATATATATATATATATATATATATATATATATATATATATACATAAAGTTTTAAATGAAACCACCACGAATCCTGTAAACCATTAGGCTTATAGACTAGTAAGACGCTTGAAAAAATTGTATTTTATGTTCTATGTTATATAATTACGTTTATAGTAAAACGTAACATTACAAACTATAATCTTACTAATAAATACGTATATAGTGAAGTTGTGTTCGCGTCGTTGAGCGAGACCATGCCTTGAGCGCGAAATATTCTACCACCAAAACAACGATTCGCGGAAATCGTCATGAGGGGCATAGAAATTTATTATACTATCGTTTTTGTTTTGTTCGCTGATACCACCAATCTATCTCGTATAACAAAAAAGTTCCTCGCTTATTGTAATTTACTCTGCATTCTCCTGTCGAATGTCAACATGGCATTGTTAATTTTTTTTAATAATATGATAGTTGCAGAAAATAAAATTGATGTACATTATCATTGGCAGCATAGTTCATAAATGCTGTATAAAATTTTTGAATACATTTGGCTGAATAGTTGTAGATTTATGATGAGATTAGTTTGACAGGTTTTTGGGGCGCGCAAGCATGCATAGGCTTGCGCTAGCTCCGAAATACCCAAAATGGCGGACGATTATACCCACTCTTTATAGTGCCTTAACGTGGATGAGTACGTATAGTTAAGTAGGTCAAGTATTTTGTAAGGTACAGACAGGAATGTAGGTACCGTAGTAAGCTGGGTGAGTAGGTAGATAAATAAGTAGGTAGGTTGACAGATATGTAGGTAGGATGTTTGGAAAGTATATAATAAATAGTAGGCATGAAGGTAGGGTGTTAGGTGGGTGAATAGGTAAGTTAGTAGATAGGTAGAAGTATGGTGTTAGGTATGTATAAATAATAAGTAGATAGGTGGGTTAGTTAAATGAGTAGATACGTTGGTATGTAATTAGTTGGGTAGCTAGGAAGAATTTTACGTAGGTGAGTAGGTGGCTAGTCAAATGAGTAGATAGAGTCGTAGGTTGGTAAGTAGGTACATAATATACATATTGGTATATGTATAGCAGGTATGTAGTTAGATAGAAGGTATGACTGAGGACTTAAAACTGCCAAGGTGGTGACAGCCTGCCTAGGTCGCTTAACGGAAACGAAAAACTTCGATAAAGAACAATTTAATTCAAGAGTTGATCAACGTGAGTGAGTAAATGGATCGCTACACATCAGTGCTCAAAAGGTTATGATACGACGCAAAGAGCGTGCTTGAATTGGCCTTATCCGAGCTTCTAGCCTCGTGTGCTCAGAGTACTCCCAGCCAGACTGACTGTTAATAGCCGACGGAATTCCATTTTGTTGCATATACGACTAGTGATATTTTTTCTAATCTTGTACGATGTCTTACGAACAGGATCTGCTATGCACACAAAAATAAAGATACTCGTATTTTTATTAATTTTAGACCAAAATCAATTTTGCATTAGAAATATATTTTTCTCAGTTTTAATGTTTGAATAAAATACTGTAGTAATTGGATTATTAAATACTTTTAACGTAATTTTTATCATCACTTTTAAACACTCGTTAACATCCCGTTACAACAGTTCTAGTTGTAATACACAGGAAAGAGAGAATAGGTCGCGCTTACAATTCGTTGTAATGCACAGGGAAATAGCTTTATACTAAAGTATTCCGCGTGTGTCAATTGTACAAATGTACGAAAAGAAAAACACTTATTTTTAGATAAAGCTGTCTGGAAAAAAATCTTAAGGGGGCTGCCTACCAGAGAGCCGTGATGCAAGCAAAGATGAAGATTTAAATGATGGATCATATTCCGCTGTGCTCAGCCATTTTTAATGATATCGCTTCCGGACAAAACAATTTGCTGCTTTGAAAAGAAGAGAATCATGCTACAGGAATGAAAATGTAGAAAAAAATTATGAGGTTATGATTCCGAGTGTTTTTTGTAATGGCAATACCTCCGTGTTCACAGTTTTAAAGGCATTTAAATTACACTGCTTAGAAAAAGTGTGCCTCGCCGATGTGCTCAGAAATATCAGTCGTTTCTTATTATGTAAGTTTGATATGTACTGATCCTCACAGAATATAATTTAACTTGTATATGTATACATATTTTAGTTGGTACCCGGGCTCCGTGGCAGGTAGCACTTTAGAAGGGCCCACCACGTATAATTTTAATTTTAATAATGCTGTATTTTAAACACACAAGCGTCCTTTGTAGCGTGTTTTCGGCCGTTACAATATTATTCAGAAATTACACTACGAGCATAAGTGACGTCTGTTTAGAAATAGAATGCAATGAACGTTACACGTGTATATACACGTGTTATGTCCACATGTACTCATATATTTTCTAAAACAGCCGAAAATGGCAAAAAAATTAATTTTTTGTGGGGTCCTTTTTTAAGTATGTAAACCATGGTGACAAATATATTAAAGGGATTAGCCGTGTACAGTACACCTTTATCTTTAATATGACGTGATAGAATGATAAGGTCAGTACTGAATGTCTCATAGAGGCTAGTTGTTTGCGAGAAGACTGCACTTCAGCTCAGTAACTTGCGCCTAGAAGCTAGGATGAGATATGATGCGTAGAGTCACGACTTTGTCGCGAAAAAACTTTTGCATTACTTTGTTTCAGTGTGGTAGATAAATATACGCTGAAATAAACAAACTATTCCTACGCTTTTTTCGAAGCCAATATGGGTAAAATACTCAATGACAATCCTAGATAATGGTATTTGCCAACTTTATGAGTAAATATTTATCCGGAATTACTAATTCGTTACGCGTGATCTCTTGCGCCGCAGTTAAATGCACGAGGTTCCGACGTCAGAGATTGTGCTTTAGAAGTTCGTAACACTGGAAACTATTTTGTTTACAACGTTGGCTAAAACTATTATCTAGGATTGCTATTGTTTGATTTTCGCAAATTGGCTTCAAGAAACCTACAGTTATAGAAATTCTTTTAGCGTTGAATTATGTACCTCGCCCTCTTAACGTGCACATATACATCTCTGCTTCATGCTTATTAGCAGCGTGTCTTTGTTCTGACATAAAGTCTCATTTGATTGCACCAATAAGAATAAGATAATTGTGACATCATACGTCTGCGGTTTGCCCGTAGAAACCCGAGACAAGAGAGAGTTAAAAACATCCAATCACTGACCTTGAAGCAGAGGTGCAGATGTGCACATAAGGCACTGAAACAAACTGGTGCAAATATCTTTACACCATAAATTCGTGTCTATTGACGCGCGTGCTGTGACCTTACCACTTCCGCTCTTCTTGGTATTTAGCGAGGAAATGCGGCCACCCAGACGGCCATCTCAAGGGGAATGTAGCGCCAAAGCAGAGAATTATCACAATGTTCGACATAAAGATTTTTCGCTCGCTTTTTATAGAAAATCAAGGCTCGACAATCCGTAGATTACGCTTTTGTACACCTCCTTACTTTATTACACAGTCACAGACTTTCTCATTTTTTGAGCACCGGTGGCAGATAGGAAGAACGTCTCTTTTTTCTATCTGCAATCACTTCTCCAAAAATAAGACAGTCTGTGACTATGTATATCTAGAGACGTGAAAAATTCGCGTTTTCTTTTGGCCCCAAGCTAGAATTCCAGCAACTATAAGTTCGTGCTACTTTCGGAATTGGCCCGTGACTTATTTGACACTTCCTGGAAGTTGCTTAGCCGATAGTGCAGAAGCAACTACATACAGGCCCATATCACTACGTCATCGAGCAGCCAGTGAGCAGATAATGTCTGCTTGAATATACATATGTTCTTGGTGGCTAGCCTACACGTCAGTCAACCCGCGAATTTTCCCGTCTCTTTGTATGTAGTAATGTAATGAGTTGTACAAAAGTGTTATTGACGGATTGTTGAATCTTAATTTTCGATTTTAATCTAGGGAAAAATGTAATGTGGAAAATTGTGAAAATTCACTGCTTTGGCGCACCATTCCTCTTGAGTAGATGAGCACGAGTCTAGTGAGTTTAGCAATATCACTTTAAACAGAACAGGCACTATGATCAGGGATGTATGAATCATGCTACACGGGGGCAATAGTTTCCTAGGTCCGCTATCAATGAACGGACGTCGACTCGCCGAGCCCACGAGGGCGTAAATCCGACACAGGGAGTATTTTACAAGGCGCGCCGGTTCTTGTAGGCTTGCTTGTCTCCCTTAGGGGATATCCTCACCCCTGCACACTCTCTAGAGGCGCCCACCACCCCTCGTCTTTGTTCAGGCTATCAACGTAATGGACACGCCACCCTCCCTTACTCACCCACCCCTAGCCACAGCTCTTATCCCGGGCCTTTTAGACTACGCCACCGTCGTGCTGGCGTTGCTGGGCCGTCATGCCAGGGTTGTTGTCCACCCCTGCATGGGCTTCACACGTTTGTACACTTACATACACACGCATATATTATGTGGGTGTGCGTGTATGTATACATACCGCCTAACGGTGTTCAAGTGCGATAAAATCATGATTTTATATTTTTATGAAATATTGTTAGTTTTGTAGACAGTACTTATGAGTACATTTAACTCTTACAAAACAATTTTGGCTCTTGTAGTTTTCTCATAATGGGGCGTCAAAGTCAAAATTTGCTTGTTACGCTGTCATGCAAATAGCGAAAACCAACTGATCGACTTATACAAAATAATTCACTGTGAACTTACATCCCATGAGGTATTTAATAAATCATTAAAATACCTACAACGAAATATTTTGAATTTAAAAAAAATCGCAAAATTACAGCAAAAAATTTGCAAATTCAGAATTTTTTTAAAAATACAAAAACAGTTCGCGGGATTTTTTCAAATATTTTAATACGTAGACCATAATATGTTATTTCACTGTGAACTATTTCACTTACCTAAGCATGGCAGCAGAACATGCCAATGACTTCGGCGCACCGTTATGAGAAAACTACGAGAGCTGAAATTGTTTCGTAAGAGGAAACTGCACTCACGAGTATCGTCTACAAATTTAACACTATTTCACATAAATATAAAATTATCACTTTATCGCACTTGAACACCCTTAAGTAGCCTCTGATAACTATGAAAATAAAAAAGTTAAATTTTTATAGATGTGATTTGAATCCCTTATATTTTTCTACAGACAGATTTTTTTTTTATCTGGAGAACAACGCATACTACTGATTAGTGCTTCGAAACTAGACGTCCGGTAACAAACTAACTACTCGACAAAAACGTTCGTTGTATCGAATTATGACGAATAGTTCAGATTTTAACAACGGTTGAGCACTGCAGTCGTTCGCTCGAAATCTTATCCATATACTCCTTAAGTAATGTATATATGCTATATAAAACTTAAGGGGCATGGAAAGATTATATATATATATATATATCATTCGGGATAAAGCCAGCACTAAAAATTTAACCTCTGGAAAATATCACTAGCCGTTACTGCATGTAATTCAACATTAACTATAGTTGCCTTACTGCTTCTTAGGTTGGTAGCGAAATTACGCAAAATAGTTCCATGTGTTTGTCTATTTAAATACAATATTACTGAAACAAATTCAACCGAAGTCGATCTAATTGTATTTAATATAATTAATAAACATTTCTTTATTAAACTGCATCGATCCATACCGACTGCACAATTTATCTTACACGCGCAAACATTAAGTGACGTGTCCAGAGAGGTTAGACATGTCTCGTCGTTAGCCGTTACGCGCGGAAAGATACGAACTGGCTGAAATAGAACATTAGCAGAGCTATTTCGAGTGCTCGCTTTATACCGAACCGCCTATATGCCTATATGTGTATCTTCTCAATTATAGGCATGTATGCGAGTTTTGCATTAGTCTATGTCGTTACTAACGTTTCAATAACATTTAATTAAGATCTTTATGTTTCCAAGTTAATTGGACCACTCTATTTGTTTGTGTAAATGTGTATTTCGTCTGTACAATAATAGCAGTCTAATGGTAAATTTTCCAAAAATATAGAATTCGTAGTAATTCGATGAACTAATATTTCGGTTAAAAACCAGAAATATACTGCAAAGGGGTTTACGATACCATCAGCACACAGATGGCTGACGTGAAATGAAGACATATCGTATGTCACTGATGGTCCACGTCATGTTAAAAGCTGTAGACGCAGTCGCGAGAGGCACATTATGTGAATAGTATTATGAAGCGTACCTGCGTTAGAGGAACATCAAGTACGCGAAGTAATTAAATCAAGGTATTGGAGAAACTGATGGTTTGATGCGTCTTAACTCTCCCGCTTTAAGAGTGCGTGGTAGATAAATAAATGTTGAAATAATCTATTGATTTCTACGCTTTTTGGAAGTCAATATGGATAAAATACTCAATGACAATTCTAGATAATGGTATTTTCCAACTTTATGAGTAAATTTTTTTCCAGAATTACTAATTCGTTACGCGTGATCTCTTGCACCGCAGTTAAATAATGCACAAGGTTCCGGCGTCAGAGATTGTGCCTCGGAAGTTCGTAACACTGGAAACAGTTTTGTTTAAAACGTTAGCTAAAACTATTGTCTAGGATTGCTATTGTTTAATTTTCGCAAATTGGCTTCATGAAACCTACAGATATAGATTAATGCTTTCAGCGTTGAATTATGTACCACGCCCTCTTAAGCGCCTATGAAGGTGAAGTGAGGTGATGGTACAGCACAATAATCCATACCAAAGGCGGGATTCGAACCAGAGACGTTACGCAGCCGCAGACCAGCGCCTGACTACGCCATTGAGGCCGGCGTCAACACTGATACCCCGGTCCTCGGGTACCTTCTTTATACGATATTTATTATGTTTTGTATACTACATCAGGGCCACGTGACACATTCAGCTAGCTGGAGATGCAAGTTTCAGTTTCTAGTGTCCCACATTTGTTAATTAGTCTACGGCGGTGGCGCGGAACGTGTAGGCAGCGGCGGGCGAAGTTTTGGCAGGGGTGGGACGTGGGGTGGATTGTTCCGGGGGAGTGGGGAGGTAGTATTCCCGGATTCAATAAAGTGCGCGGCGGATCCGGGCTGCAGGTGCGATAGTGTTTACTGGAGCGTGTGGGTGACGAGGCGTGCGTGTCTGCGCGTAGGGGTGCTCTAGAGAGACAGAGATAGAGAGAAGTGGTGGGGGTTGGAGAGAAAGAGAGAGAGAGTCGCCCACGAGACACAGGCGCGCGTGGGAGGACGTCGTGCGAAGCTGACGGGGGCGTCTGTGTTCGGACGACGCCGCGATGCCTGGGGTCTGCGCCCACACGTAGTCGACGCTACACGGCTTGATTAATTGGCGTTCTTTTTCTAGACAAGAGGTGTACCCTTTCTCTCAAGCCAGCCCCAAAATTCCTCTACCCCCTTCACGCCTTGTCTTTGAAGCCTCGAAAAAGAAACAAAATGTGGACAAGGATTACTTTCTTTTCCCACGTCGCTTTTTTTTAACTTTCGTCTCCTTGTGCAGCCGACGGCCAATCAGGAAGATGAGTTGCAGAACTGGCCTAACTCTAGTTTTCAGCCATCGCATTAGATGGCGTCAGGAAGGTAAGGCAATGTGATGAAAGATGAGAGGGTACATACGTCTTACACAGTTCTCTTTTTTTTTTTAAGGCCAAGGGTTCCTAATTACTCAATCTCCTCGAATGTTATTTTTATTTTAATAGCTTGGCGAAAAAAAAATTACGGAACATTTGTAAATTTCTGAAGGGAGAAAATCATTTTTTCGACAGATGGTCACAGGTATAGTATAAATAATATTACTCATCAATGCCATCTGTATGCAAAGTAATGAACTATTCCCTTTGCCATGTCGAAGCAGGAAACATAGATAATTTGAAGGTCAAATCAAGTGCAAAAATTCCACAATTTAAAAATTGTAGGTACTGATCCCCTTAAGGGTGTTCAAGAGCGATAAAGTCATAATTGTATATTTATATGCAATTTTGTTAGTTTTGTAGACGATACTTTTGACTGCAGTTTCCTCTTACGAAACAATTTTGGCTTGCGTAGTTGTCTCATAACGGTGCGTCAAAGTCAAAATTTACAAGTTCTGCTGTCATGCAAATAATAATTCACAGTGAAATAAAATACTATAGCCTACGTAATAAAACATTTGAAATAATCCCGCGAACTTGTTTTGTATTTTTAAAAAATGCTGAAATTGCAACTTGTTTTTGTACTTTAGCGATTTTTTTTAATTCAAAACATTACGTTGTGGGATTTTTTAATGTTCTATTGCATAGCTCCTTGGATGTAAGTTCACAGTGAATTATTTTGTTTGAGTAGGTGAGTTGGTTTTCATTATTTGCATGACAGCGTAACAAGCAAAATTTGACTTTGACACCCCGTTATAAGAAAACTATGATATCTAAAATTGTTTCGTAATACTACTCACAAGTATCGTCTACAAAACTAACAATATTTCATAAAAATATAAAATTATGATTTTATCGCACTTGAACACCTGCCCAGACCATGGAGCGGTGAGCAGAGCTTCGGCCAATAGAAGATTATTCTAAAACTGTTTAATGTTCATATGTGTTGTCTGCTTAAGAATAGCATTCATAGAACGTTATTATACGTGTCTGTATCCATTCCGAGCTCTCCAGTAATCGTCAAAGCTTATTTTATTGCAGCCGACAATGGCGAACATGAATTATTTTCGCGGTCCTTTTTTAAATATAAACATCTCTATGCAAAATCTTTAAAAAGCTACAGGTAGAGAAATGCAAAATTCGCGTTATTTTCTGACAGCTGACTAGACTCCAAGTGACTATAGGCTAGTTCGACGTCTCCCGCTGGACGATATTGTCGTGACTTGCCGCGGAGAATACTTACACGGTAGAGAGGCCAATCTCTGTAAAGACGTAACACACGTAGAAGACAACACACAAAAGTTTGTGGTCAATGGAATCGCAGATTATGCTCTGTTATGTATAGCAAAGTGAAGTTTAGTCTGCTACCAAACGATAACGCGGATTTTACATGTCTCTGGTTATGGGCTTGTACAAAACTACATATTTACCTTTACTATTACGACACAAAGTGGTAGGGTCACCGCTGAATGTCTCATAGAGGCTTCTTATTGACGAAAGGACTGCACGACAGTTGAGCAACTTGTGCATAGGAATGCTATTGATTATGATGTCGATATATTTGACAATACACTGTACAGTGATGTAACATTGCACCATATCATTTCGCTTCATATTACAAGATAACTGTCGTTTTAAAGTATTTCTTGTTATTACAGCGATGAATGACAAAGTATTCAATAAAATAAGTTTAGAGTCACTGATATTTGATGAAAAGAATTTTGCATCAACGTGTTTCAGTGCCTTACGTGCACATCTGCATATATGATTCATGGTTATAGGCAGTGTGTGTGTGTGTGTGTGTGTGTGTGTGTGTGTGTGAAGTGACGTCTCTAACTAGACTGAGCCAATGAGAATAAGGTTACTGCGACACCACACGTCTGTGATTTGCGGGTAGAACTCTGAGAAGGTGACAGTCAAAATCGTCAATCACTGACCGCGAAACTTTGCTGCACGTGTGTGTGTTAGGTACTGAACAAGTTGGTGCAAAATTATTAGCAAAAAATCAATGGCTCTAACATAAGAGACTAGAAAACCTTAACTTACAACAACATAATATGCTGTATGTAGGGACACTGAAAAATATCGAAAATATTTACTGTCAACGTAGTCTCTAATAATCTGTAGAATTTTAGTCGTGACACGTGTGAACAGGTAATGTAAGCCTTACATCTCGTCGACAGCGAGGTCATTATAAACGGTGACACAACTTGGTACAATGACAGCAGCTGGGAGGCCATGGTCTTTGTTATGGGACCCTCCCAGCATTCGCCTGGAGTGATGTCGTGAAACCATGGAACCATGGAAAACCGAAATCAGGATGACCGGACCCGGAGATCGAACCCAAGTCCTTCTGAATGCGAGTCCAACGTGTTACCGTTGAGCCTCCTAGAGCTCGGCCACGTGTGAACAGTTTTGGGACAAATCACTAGAAACCTTAAAAAATCGAGTTTTCTTTTGGCTCCAAGCTAGAACTCTAGCAACTGTAAGTTCGTACCACGTTTGCAATAGGCCCATGACTTATCTGACACTTCCTGAAAGTAGCTTAGCGAACAGTACAGACGCTACTCAATGCAGGTTCATATCACTGCGTCATCGAGCAGCCAGTGAGCTGATAATGTCTGCTTGAATACACATATGTTCTTGGAGGCTAGCCTACACGTCAGCGAACCCGCAAATTTTTCCGGTCTGTGTAAAAGCTGTACAGTTCTAATTGGGCCTGTTGAAGAAGAATGTTTCAAACAAACGATAGCTAGGTACGGTGTTTTCGACACTTCCTGAAATAAACGGAGCCAATAATAAAACTGTAACTGAACACAGGCCCATTTGACTTTGTTAGCGAGCAGTTACTAAACATCTGCCATCAGTATAGGTACGAGTATTTCGCGTATTAATCTGGTAGCAGTCTAGACTTCTCAGTCTTATACACACTGGCTACAGACGAATATACATCGGTTCCTAACCGTACAAGTGGGAAGCCTCCCACGAATTATTTTATTATTTACTACTAGCTTATAACCTCCAAAGATATTTCCAACAGCTGTCGTCTAATCACGGACGTTACAGTGATATACAGGTTTTTGGCGTTCAACTTGACCTACTATCAATATGCGAAATACTCGTGCCTCTACCCATCAGATGCAGTTCCCATATACTCTTGGAGGCTAGCTTACAGGTCAGTGAACCCACGAATTTTACTGGCCTCTCTCCATTATCTACAACTAGGGAAAGGAGTATTTCGCGAGATCAATAGCCTACATGTTAGACTACACTATCCTATGTATAATCATGCCCCGATCATTCGCTACTCACCGGTACAACAGGCAATGAACGAATATGCTGGGCGTGAGTGTACATAGGACAGTGGTCTGACATGCAGGTCACTGAATTTGTGAAATATTCCTTTCCCTATGTATACCGATAGGCAGTCAAGATAGAACACTTCCCCCGAGTTATACTCAACACGTAGGAGCCTAGCAAACTGTCTACTTTTCCCGTCGTTTTCCTGTCTCTCTGGTTATGCAGGATGTCCAGAAACACACATATAAACACACCACGCGAATCCTGGGCTCTGTTCGATACGAAAATGTAAGTGGCAAAATGTACGATGACATTTTATGTACACAATGTGATAACATAGCATTGTAGTTAGTTCCTTCTTGCGCTCCAAATATCCCTGTCAGATCGGTTTTACGGTTTTTCTTATAAATCAGGGAATAGACACATTGTTCTACTTTTTTCACGCTGACAAGGCATAGTTTGTTGTTTCATTCACTTTTTGGAATCCATACGGCGTTCTTTCTGTTAATGTTGTGGCGTCTGTAGTCGCTCCCGTAAAAATAAAGCAGTTTTTCCTTTTCAGCTGTTTCCCGTTGCAAAATAATCAATATATTATGGTTCCAGCAATTACAGAAAATCGATTAAGTTTGTATATATGCCTTGTCGTGACAACAATTTTGATACATCGACTGGAACATAAGTCATCGAGAAGAAATAGATTAATCCAAGGTGGTAGGGTTAAGGCCATGATCTTTTATTTATTTCAAACAATTGCAAACAACTTGAATATTTTTTAACCAAATGCTTTGAAAAAATTTGAGACTGTGTACAGTCATACGATACACAATTTTGCTAGAGCGTTCTTTAAAATAATTTATCGTCTGCTAACAAAACATTATTTTGCTTAATTTTGGCTTATTTTGACAACAAAATATGTGCTATTTCAGGGGCAAAAATCTAATAATTCGTTTTGTGTATTGCAACAGAAAAATTCAGATACACGCGATGATGTAAGAGTTAAAACTGCCAGAATGAATTAATGATATATGTTTTTGCGTTAAAAAAAATTATTTTGGAAACCACTGCAAAACTAAAGAGCGAGGTTTTACTTTACTACTACTGTTCTGGCATGCATATTTTGGGTCCAGGTTAAAACCCTGAGAAGTCCAAGCATGATTCTATGTTTACTTGACGTCACATTCATGAGAAGATGATTTATTGCGGGGAAACTTGTATGTTTACTATGTTTCAACGTACGTTCAGCATATAAAAACATTACTGGCTTTCATTGGTATGTGGAGCTGTTACCTTATTTGACTGAGCCAATAAGAATCCTGCTGTTGTAATATGTGATGCCTGTTACTGGTCTGCAGACAGCTACGTCGTGTCAGACGTATATCACCCAGTCACACACGTTGCAAGAAACTACAGTGTTTTCAAGGGTATACTGGCACGAAACATATTCGCTATATGCCATCCTTAGGGACCCTGTTTTTTCGCGAAAAGAATTTTGCCCCACTTTGTTTCAGTGCCTTACGTGCACATCTGCAATTCTGCGTCATGGTTATTGGCAGCGTGTATGTGTGAAGAGCCGTATCTCATTTGACTGAGCCAATTACAAAAACTTTCCTGCAACACCACACGTCTTTGATTTGCCGGTAGAATCTCAAGGCTCGTAACAGTTAAATATCCAATCGCTGACCACGAAGCAGAACTGCAGATGTGCACGTAAGGCAAGGAAACAAAGCGAGGCAAAATTCTTTTCGCGAAAAACAAGGGTCCCTAGCCATCCTCTCTAAAAATTCATAAAATAATACCTGGACCTGGAACGCAAGTTCAGTGTTGCCACGTTGTGCACGTTCGTCTCCAATTTAGTCCGGGATTCACGTGGTGTGCTTTTGCGTTTGTTTATGGACATCCTCTATTCTGTGCAATAGTAGCCCAAATTCAGACAAAGCAGCCCCATTGTACGCCACACTAAAGTTATGTCGAAAGTGCAAGTAAAGGTACAGAACTGGAACCTCCTAGGTTCTGCGTCATACTTGCAACAGCCGCCACATGAGAGCAGCGTCGTCGACCGGCCAGACGCGATAAGCCGCTTCCAATCCCACCAGTTCCTCGCCCTTCTTCACGCCCTCTTCCCCCGCCCTTAACCAAGCCAGCGACCGAAAAAATCGATGCCGACTCGTCTCGGGGATTGTCTTCAGAGTTTCCGCTTGATTGCAGGTCACCATGGTGACCCACTCGCTGACCATGTGTCACCTTTACTTTGCACTGTGATTGATATGCCTGCCGGCCGCGCCGCGCCATATACCCCGCGCGCTCTCAACTTGACGGCTCGACGTGTCACCCTGCGCGCGCACAACTTCACCGCAAGCATACAACACCAAGGGCTGTTCACAATTTGCTGATCCCTTTTTACACTTTCATATATGCAGATATGTACTGTTTCTCGAGACGTAGGCCTATTTAGTAGAAACATACATACATTGTGGCTATTTTTTACTGTAATAAATATGTTTCAGCATCCATTGGTTTGGCACAATAGCAAGTAACGTCTATCGAGCTGATACTATGTCTTGCAAATATAATACGTATTATGAGTTTTTGACACTTGAATGCCCTTAAGATTCCACTACACCTTTGTTGTAACAGTACTAGGTTTTAAAGTCGCAATATTAGTTTTACAGTATAAATAAAAAATGTGTTCCGGTAGAATCTATTTTATATATATGGTCTTTAATATTTTTGCGCTAAATCTGCATTACTTGTGAAGTGAAATTCGTTAACAGTAAGATAAGAAAATAAGTATACTATTTTTCTTACACTTTTAACACAATGGAATTAACGTGGAAAACATATTTAGCGTGAAAAAGTTGAATTATGTATACATTAAATTGTTTATACGTAAAAACATTTTTATTTGTGCTCGAAAACAAATAATTCGGCTTAAATATCAATACTGTGTACGTCAGGGGTATAGAGGAATCTTAAGGCGTCGGAATATTTCGATGGAAAATGTTTGCACCAAACATTAGTCGCTTTATATTTTTAATTAAACAGCGTAAATGTTGACACTCTGGCTTAACTCTGTGCAGTTATAAGAAATATGATGTTAATTTATTGCCAGTTTAAGATAGAAGGTAAGCGAAGCAAGATGCCGCCGAGTGTTTTTTTTTTTTCCGTGGCCATGGCCACGCAGAGTGGAACCCATTTTTGTCTCCCTTCAACCACACCCGCCGAGTGTATGCTGGCCCAGCCTGCCTATAGTCTGAACACTCCCCAACACTTATAATACCCCCAATTATATTTTATTGGGGCCAAAGATGTTAAGTTTTGATAGTGGTGAAACGTTTACATCAGTGGCGTACCGTGGTCGTGTTCCGAGGTATGCATTATAAGTTCAGACTATACACTTTGAACACGTGGACTCAATGTGTATACCTGTCATCTTGATGTATAAAATGAAGTGTCCTGACTGACACACTCACTCACTCGCCAACTCACTCATCATCGCACAGCCTAAACCGCTGGACCTAGAATCATGACATTTTGAGGAAAGCTTCCCCTTGGCCCGTAGGCACCTAATAATAATGGATTTTTCGAAATTCGACAATTAAGGGGGTGAAAAGGGGAGAAGTATGTTTTCAAAGAATCCCTGATATCTCATTAACGAGGAATGCTATCATAATTTTTAACTTCATAATATTGCCCAATAAATGCATATTTGCGAATTTTTCGATTTTGCGAAATTCGAAAAGTAAGGGGGTGAAAAGCCGTAAAATGTATTTTTCATTAATCCGTGATTTCTCGTAAACCATTTCATATGGTGCGGTGATTTTTTCTTTTAAATGATTCTTAAGTAAATACCTAAAAAGTATTTTTACAATTTTGGAAATTCGTCCTTGAAAGCTCATAAATAAATAACACGGGGTTTTAAATTAATCCCAATTAATCCTAAACCAGTGAAAATATTGAAATGGTTTTTGCTTTAAAATAAATCTTACGTAAATATAAAAAAGCAATTTCAGGATATTTCGAAATTCGTCCTTGAAAGCTGCTAAAAATATAAAATATGCTGTCAAATAATCATCTGTATCGCTGATACGCGTTGAGATATCGAGATTATTTTTGATAAGAATGAAGCTTATGTAAATATCTACAAATCAAATTCAGGTTTATATGAAATTCGAAAATTAAGGATGTGAAAAGCAGTAAAATGTTACAGTCTCCCGAAAAAAGAGAATGACCATGGAAAATAAAATTCAACAGTTGTTTCTTTTTGCCAACATAGTCATAAATAAAACATCTTTAGATTATAGCCTGTACATACGAAAAAATAAACGGCCTGACTTTAAGCATTCACTCAGGTATCGTAAAAGTTTGGGGTGTGGGAGGGGTGGGGTTGCGGGTTCGTATCCCGCGCAAGACTTTGCGATGGGAATTACTATGACATTATACGAGCATATTGCGCGTTGCATTCTACACTGAGCTAAGGCAATTTATAGTTCACTGTTATTGAGTACGCTAGCTGTTAAATGCCTTCATCAAATATTTTATCCAGAGTTACTGTTTACATTACATAATTTCACGCGGGCGAAGCCGCAGCCGGCCAGCTAGTAGACCTATACAATAAACATGTGTTGTGTAGACCGAGGAATAATATTGGAGTATATGTTCCTTGCCTCTTGTACGCTACTGTAAGAAGAGTCTACCTGTTCATACAATCTAATGATCTCATAGACAACTGTGTTGAGTATAGTCACTGTATTAGTATTAGAACCAGACCACGGTGCGCCACTGGTTTACACAAGTTTTTAGTTTTAAGAACGTTTTCATGTTAAAAATGTTCAAGATGATTGTAAAATGGCTGAAAGAAAAAAATAATAAGCAATGCTCAGTTTATGTTGAAAAGTGTATAGATGTGAGGGTGGCCGGAGTCGTGACGAGCTTAGCCGCAGACCGGAGCGGCGTGCTGCCCGCTGGACCGGAAACCAAGCCTTAATATTGATTTCAGCTTTCATACGTCCGGAGGTTGTGTTGTGTTCCGCGGCGGGAAGCTGTGCTGTGCGCGTTGTTGACTCACATGAGCAGCCCTGGATCTCTACCTCGGTCTAGCTCTCGCTGAGCCCGTCTCTAGCAAGATGTTTCAATGTTTGCGCGTGTGAGTGAGTGAGAGATTTTGCTCAGCGATCAATATCTAGATGTCTTTAGCGCTGGTGAAGAGTGGCATGAGGTGTGTATGGAGCAGCGCCGGAATGAAGGGGTGGGGGAAACGGGAGATTCCCGAGAAAACCCGCCGAACAGCAGCATCGTCCGGCACTATTCCCACATGCGAAATCTGTGGACCTACCCCACCGTGAATCGAACCCGGATCGTCTTGGTAGGCGCGTGTGAAATTACTGTCCAGGACCGGGCCGAAGCCAAAAAAGGTCGAAGGAGGTGGAGGAGCCCTTTTGTCACTCATAACTAATTTTTAAGGAAATCGTTAAACAATTTAAATCATCCCCACTAGTAGAATATTCAATGTTTCGTTACGATAACTGCTAGAATGACACTTTTTTTTTGCACCCTGCAATTTAAATTCCCTCAGAAGATGATCAACTTTAAAGGGGTGGCCAGTGTTAGATATATTATTCTAAGTTACCTCCCCCCATCCTTTTTTTTACAAATATCCCGGCTACACCACTGGTCCTGGAAACGTAGTTTCTTTTAAGGAAAGGTGAAAACTTATATCTGTAGAGGCACTTTTACTTTAGTCCTACCGTGTATAAGGTCGTAACACTGGAAACAATTTTGTTTAAAACGCTGGCTGAAACTATTGTCTAGGATTGCTATTGTTTATTTCCGCAAATTGGCTTCAAGAAACCTACAGTTATATATTAATGCCTTTAGCGTGTCGTTATGTACCACGCCTTCTTAAGGCCTGAAGAAAAAAGGTATAGTTTATAAAAGTACTGTATATCGGAACTGAGTTCCAAGTGGATTATCACTGAGTATTGTCGCTGTCGACACTCAAACATGCAAGCACGACCGTGACCTCCCCGGGCCACGAGCGGAGTCCCAGACGTCCGGCCCTCGGAGGACGGAGTTGGTCAGCAGGGGGACGGTGTCCTAGCCGACCTGGAGGTACCCCAGCTGACGGTCCGATGAACGATCCCCTCGGTGGCCCTGCCCCCTCGTTATATACGTCAGCTTTCTGTCAATAGCGAGGATAACCTTCAGAATGTTGCCATAACACCGCTCCTGCTTAAAGGTCTGCCTGCCTGGTGAGCGCTGCGGGGGTATCCGTAACAATATCAAATACACATATGTCTATTTCACTTGAGTTTATATCAATAGTGTTGTACGCTGTTTGCAATGATAATACACGGAACTGCATTCGGTAATTCGTTGCCAAACATACAAGTAAGAAGGAAATTATTGATAAAGTTGATATACAGGATGTTGAAAATTTCCATGACAATATTCTAAGGAACAATCTTCACGTGTAGAGGAACAAAAAGTGGTATATGAACATAGGTTCAAAAACGCACCGTTTCTGCGCTACAGTTGGCAATACATGACGTATGGTTGATAGCGTGCGGGTAGGAACATGTTGCTGTGGGACATCATTACAGCAGTACATAACATGTAACTATGCCACACATTACGCCACTAACACACAGACAGTAGGAAAAATTGTGACACTGAAACATGATACTGCCAGTGCGCTATCAACCATACGTCATGTATTGCCAATTGTAGCGCAGAAACGGTGCGTTTTTGAACCTATGTCCATATAACACTTGTTGTTCCTCTACACGTTCACCTAGAATATTGACACGGAATTTTGCAACATCCTGTATATAAAGTAACCGCTAGTGAATATTTTCAAAAGTTTAAACTTTAGCGCTTACTTTATCCCGAATGGCCTATACCTACTTTTATATCGTAGAGTCCGCGGTTGGCTCGCAGAGGCTATGGATAGGGACTGGAAAATTTCGCGAATTAAATGGCCTGCAGGCTAAAATCCGTTGTACTATGCATACTCAAGTCCCGTCTATTCGTTCATTGTCTACTGTTCTACTAAGTAGCAGCTACTGGACAAATAGCCGGGGTTTGAGTATGCATAGTACAATGGATTCTAGCCTGCAGGCCATTTAATTCGAAATTTCCCAGTCCCTAGCTATGGCGCATATCTCCTATCACTACGGTAGAGGTTCGATTCCCGGCGAGGTTGACCCGGGTTTTCGCTTGTGGGTATAATGTTGGTCGTCGGTTTTCTCAGGGACATGCCGCTTACCACACTCATACTACATACTTACCTCATATCACCCCTCGCTAGTGCTCTAAACCTCACCGACAAAAATATATTTAATTCACCAGTCTACTCTCTCACATATATGCACGTACCTAGCACATACCTACTTACATACATACTTACATACACTCTCACATACCTACCTTATAATACCTACCTACAAATTTTCACAGGTACATCTGTAAAATGGCTATACTTCGTAGCAACATCCATGGGTAACTTTGCACTACCAAAAATATTTTTTATATGTTAATTAGTGAAAGGTTGGTGATTATTGCCTGAAGACGTACACATGTATGTATGCATTATATATACACACATACACATAGCCATGATCCGGATCCCTTTCATTGAATGTCCAACATACTAATAATTTTTGCTATGGAAAGTTACCTAGGCTGGTGTAATGAACATACCGTTTACGATATGCACTCACCTATCAGTTTACGTATCCTACTTTTTCGCTACTTGTATGTAAGGGAATATCAGCAATTTTGTTTAGAATAATTATTAATGTTCATAGTATGCAGGTAGATGTTTTACCGCCATAAATGCTTTTACCAAAATGGTACGCTCAAAGAATAATTATAAACTGCGCAGATATGTACGTTTAGGTAGTTCACTTTAAAGTGAGCACTTTCCAACACCAATAATAATTTTAAAATTTTGTTTATTGGGGCTATAGAAGTTAAGTTATGAGAGATGTAAAGTTTGCACTTATGCTGCATTATATGGAAGTTTTTTATTTAAAATAGTAAAGATGGCGGCATAATGGCTCACAGAAATTTGTACGCAGTGCTCAGTTTATCCTTATCAGCATATAGCTTAGTTCGTTCAGATTTATTACAATTTCATGGTTTTACTGGACAACATACCTGATGCGATGTCTAGCTGAAATTCTGAATGTTAGTGAGGTGAAGAAAAAGACAAATAGAGTAAAGACGTATGGAATCATGTGCTGCATGTTTGTATAGTCTGTCTCTTCCGTATTTTGACATTTATCTTCTGAGAAAAGCGCTGTATCCGCAATCCTGTGTACAAACACACTTCTCAGAACTGAAGTGTCAAAATATGGAATCTTACATGAGACGGACTATAACTAGGGACATGAAAAATTCTCGTTTTCTTTCGAACGACTGTAAGTTGGAGTCACGTTCTCAATTGGCTCTTGCTTTATTTGACTCCTCTTGGAGAGCGTTGAGCCAATAATACACACTGTAAACAAAGTGAGTAATATTACTCATCATATGTATGGTAATATTCCCCAACCTTGAGAGGAAAATCTGATTTCCGAACATGTGCGGAAATTTTCGCAAGTTAGTGTATTCGCCACACAAACCACTCAGAAGTTTCGCTCGCGCGTTATGTCAAATTGTCCTAGAGGGCTTGCGCAAGTACGTAATGAAAAATTACATTGCCAGTTGAGTAACTTTCCTTGACACGTGTTGAGTAATTTTCCCTCACTTGTAGAGGTAATTAGCTTCCATTACATGTAGAGTAAATTTACCAAATTTTTTTTTACAGTGCAGAAGCTAGTAAGTGGAGGTTAAATCGTGTTGTTTCACCGTTTCATCGAGCAGCTAATGAACATCTGTAGAGACCTGAGAAACTCGCGTTTTCTTTCAGGCGCACACTAGAATTCCAGCAACTATAGGAGTGTACCACGTTCACAATTGACGACTTGAAATGAGTCGGAGCTTCTGTCTGGTGTGGGAAACAATTACTGTCTCCATGGATACAACAACCTAACATAACCTTCATACAGGTCATATACAGTCGTTTGGCTTCACATGTCCAGGATGAGATGTACGTAAAGAAAATTGATTATTTGTTTGGAATTTGCCGCTTTTTCAAGTAAATATTGATCTTATGCCTAGGGACCCCTATTTATCGCGAAAAGAATTTTGCCACACTTTGTTTCGGTGCCTTATATGCACATCAGCAGTTCTGCTTCGTGGTCAGTGACTGGGTATTTTAACTCCCCCGAGCCTTGGTATTCTACCGGCAAATCACAGTCGTGTGGTGTTGCAGGAACGTTATTGTAATTGGCTCAGGTAAATTATATACAGCTCTTCACATAGACACGCTGCCAATAAAAATGAAGCAGAATTGCAGATGTGCACGCAAGGCACTGAAACAAACTGGGGCAAAATTCTTTTCGCGAAAAACAGGGGTCCCTAACTATAACACACGCGGCTACTATGGGACGAAGAGAGGGTGGTTGTGGAGATAGTAGAGTTGGCTTTCGTCTCGCGGCTTGGCGGGGCCGGGCGGAGATGCAGATGTGCCGCTTGTCCGGACCTAGGAGCCTGAGGGCAGGAGGGGGGATGCTGGGCGGGGGATGGACCATCGATCTCTCGCGGGCGCGCTCCCAGGGAGGCCGTCTCTTCTCCAGGGACGAGCTGTCACGTCACATTCCCCGCCAGGCGCCGTCACACGCCAGTACATAGTAGCTAGACGTACAGAAGAGGAGTGACTGTCGTTGTCGCCCATCGATAGCGACAATTGATTTTCCGCAGAAAAAGAAAATCATAACCGGTTGTGGAGTAAACGCAAGTTCGAGGATATAACGCGGCGATGAGCAAAATACGTCGAGCGAGCCGAGAGAGTTCATTCCCACTGTGCGAGGTGGTTAAGGCACCCGCCTACTGACATGTGTTAGTGTGATTGAGGTACGGCGCCAAGGGCGATGTTCACCGGCTCAGCTGTCGCGGTATCGCCTCTACCGCAAGACACTGAAACGGCGTTAATCGACTGAAGAACCCACTGGTGACTCCATATGTTTATTGGAAAATTCTCAGCCAAGTCCGTTGTATGCTTCTATGGTAAATTCACACGAATTCTGTGAGTAATTTTTCAGATATAACAGGATGGAAAAGCTGTTTTTTTTATTATTTTTTTTATTTTAGCAATTTCGAGGGGCTCCGAAATGATTTTTTAAATCTACGCGATGCTTTGAAATGACCCTTTAGACACCGTTTGAAGTGCATTTTCATTTCGTATGTTAGCGCAATTGACATTTATGTGGAATAATTTCGTAAAAACGTATTTACGAACACGATGCAAAGTATTTTAAGCACGTGGTGGACGAGGTCCTTAAAGCGGCGACCCTATCGTTTAATTGAACAAGTCACTGTAGAGAAGTCCAGTGTAGTAGACTTCAATTTCGAACGAATCTGAGAACTTGAAATATAACCGCCAGAAACGCCGATTTCATACAAGTTTGAAAGTTTTAAAATAATGCTTCCGATCTGCGGTGTCTTCGCCGGTGTCGAATTTCCACCTTGGACGCGTGGGAACATCGTAGCAATAAGAGCCAGTTTCCCACGCCTGATGAGAAGCATATCGCCTCTATTTACAGCTTGTCAAACTGGTGTAGAAGGTTTTCTTTGTAGTCTTTTTCCTACGGGTCTTTAAGCTGTGACAGCAATATTTTATTTCTGTATAATATGAAGTAAAGACCAACGTGTGCCTCTCGCTTTGCAATTTACGAATTCGGGTAAAATTTTCGGAGTTACAAAAGACAAAAAAAACCGGTTTTATCCATTTCGAGAGGCCCGAAAATCATGTTTCTAATAAGCGTGCTGATTTTTCGAAAACATAAGAAGCGTAGTTTAAACTGTGTGTTCGTTTTGTAGATACACATTATATGTATATTTTAAGCTGTTTGGCGTAAAAAATGAATACGCGTGACACGCTGCAATGCCGTCCATGCGCCAGTCGAGGACGCCTCTTGAACGTCGTATTCACAAGTAGTCAGAAGTGTACTTTCTTTTCGTAAATAAGCATTGTGGATGCATGTATGCTGGTCTCCGAGAAAAAATTCTCCGAACACAAATTTCCGACGCACTAAGAAGGATCCTGAAACTAGCTTTAAAAGCCCACTGCAACAGTAGTGGGGCGTTGCATACCTTGTGCTGAACGCTGATATGCGTTCTGACGAGGGCGACAGCAGGCAAATAACCTCGTGGGTGTCTAGGTCCATGTCGCGAGGTCCGCTTCGCTTCTGTATCGCCGATCGTTCTAAATAGAAACCTTCACGGGTACCAGACGGGCCGCCCAGTGATATGCCTGTTCCCCGGGGTGGATGCTCCTCAGCCAACCACCCCCTCCCTCCACCCTCTCTTCGCACCCCTTTACGCCGCCCCGGGAGAGACGCGGCCGCTGGACCGTGAAACGCTTCGCACGTATCTCCCCTCCCCTCCTCTTCATGTTGCACGAACACCAGCTCCCTACCCCCTGCCACACGCACTCGCACCGCCCCAGCGCGGTTATGAGAAACTCGCCCCCTCCCTCTAGCTCCTTTACCGTATTCACAGCTCCCCCATTTATAATGTTTCAGTGGTAGGTCCCCTCTTCCTCCTCCCAATTTCCCCTGTACATTTATTACGTCATGCGGTTTTTTTTCCTCAGAATAGGAGGGGTGTAGGTGGGATTTTAACTCCCTTCTCAGCTTCCAGGCCCGCCTCCCCTTTTCGATACGGTCTCACGCACCGCCACACTTGTCGGAGCCGCGACAAGACTCCAGCTACCCCCCTCCTTGCTACACCCTCCTTATCAACCCTGTCAAGAGATTGCGCCGGCGACGCAGCTAGAGGTAAAGCGTGGAGTATTTGAAAGCTAGCATTTGTTGCTTGGGCCACCTGAATTTACGCGAACATATTACGCGACTGATTGCAGTGAGATTTATGTAAGAGGGGATTTGGCCTGAGAATAATATAAAGAACACCGACAGCCTCCCTAGATAGGCCGTGTTTGTGTGTGTGAGGCAGGAGCGGTAAGACTAGTCCTCGTATGTAATACTCTCCGCGGAAGCTACTCAGCTGGCACTATTATTAGGGCCCGGTAGTTTTCGCGAAAAGAATTTTACAGCACTTTATTTCAGTACATTACGTGCACACCTGTATCTCTGCTTTGTGGTCAGTGATTGGATGCCTTAACATACAACATCTGGAGGTTAAACCTGCAAATCACAGACTTGTGTTGCAGTTATCCATGTACTGATTGGTACAGCCAAATGAATAATAACTCAGCACAAAAACACTCTGGCAATAATCACGCAGTTGAGGTGCAGGTGTGCACGTAAGACAATATTTTCGCGAAAACTACCGGGCCCTATTATCCTTTTTCCCATGGGTAATGGCACGAGTATTTCGCGTATTAAGTTGGTTGCAGTCTATTAGACTTCTCAGTCCTATACACACATTGGACTAAGTCGAATATCCGTAGGCTCCTAACCGTACAAGTGGGTAGCCCCACGAATTATTTTATTATTTACTACTGGCTTGCAACCTCCAAAGATGTGTCAAAACAGCTGTCGTCTAATCACGGTAGTTACACTGACATACAGGTTATTGGCGTTCAACATGACCTACAATCAATACGCGCAAGAGATCACGCGTAACCAATTAGTAATTCTGGATAAATATTTACTCATTAAGTTGGCAAATACCATTATCTAGGATTGTCATTAACTATTTTTTTTCCATATGGGTTTCGAAAAAAATGTAGGAATCGATTGATATTTTCACCGTTTATTTATCTACCACGCACTCTTAAGGACGTTGGACCCGTAAAAATTCAAAATTTTATATTTGTGCCAAACACTGTTCAATGTTTACACATCAGATAACGTGTCTTTCCCCCCAAAAAAGTATTAAGTCCCATAGTTTTATCATTATCACCTATCAAAGTTGCAAAATGGCAGTTGAGGTGTAGCCAAAATAATAATAAATAATAAACTTACAGAAATAAAATAATTCATATTGATACTTAATGATGTGAGCGACTTCAAGATACGTGTAAACACAAAGCGATACATTTTTGTGTTTTTTTTTTTAATTTGATGAAAAGGAGTACATTTTTGCATAACTGTTACTTATGGCTACTACAGAAATTCTCAAAACTAACTTTTGTCAAACATGTCATTAAATGCATTGATACAGTGACTTTCAGTTCCTGTAATTTTAAAATCATTAGTTAATCACTTTTTTTTATTTTGGCCACTCCGCAATGGCCATTTTGTGACTTTAATGAGTGATTATGCAGAAACTATGCGGCTTATGTTTTTTTTTATTTGGGGAAATTACATGTTGTCTGAAGTGTAAAAATTTAATAATGCTTGGCACAAATATAAAATTTTGAATTTTTACGGGTCCAACGCCCTTAAAAGACAATGGGAGTGAAGTGAGGTGAAAAGACAACACAATGGTCATGCCCGAGCCGGGATTCGAAACCAGGACCTCCCACATCGTAGACCGGCGCCGAACCGTCTACACTACGGAGGCCGGGTCTTTTACAAGTGTTAAGCTTGTTTCACACTTCTACAGATTATACATTGCAGAGTCTCCAGGTTGTTCAGTGTATCTATCCATGATTCAGTGCGCATATTTCTATGCTCGTATACGGCGGTACGCAAAAGTCGGATGAGCTCAACTTTTCCCACACTGCTCGTATAGGAAAAAATAAAACCTTCTGGTTGACTGTTTAGCTCCGGGATGGTCTGCATGAATGAACTGTAGACGTGTGGCTGAGGCTTTAAGGCCTCGCTCTTTAGTTTAGCAGTGGTTTCGAAAAATATTATTTTAACGAAAATTTATAGCCTACATATATCAAAAATTTATTCTGGCAGTTTTAACATATCTATATAATGGTTTGTATCTTAATTTTTCTGTTGCAACACACCAAACAGATTTTTATATGTTTGTGCCCCTGAAATAGCACATATTTTGTTTTCAAAACAAGCCAAATTGAAACAAAATAATTTTTTGCCAGCAAACCGTACATTGTTAAAAAAAAAAAAAAAAAAAAAAACGCTCTGCCAGAATTGTGTATCGTTTAACTGTACACTGTCTCAAATTTTTTCAAAGCATTTGGTTGTAAAATTTTTGAGTTATTTGCAGTTGTTTGTAATACATGAAAGATCGTGGACTTAAACTGAAACCACAAACAAGGGAATAATTGAAACAACTGACTCACGTTTGGCGCAGCATGGGCTGCAGGTTTTGATGGCCGACGGTGTTTTAAAGATTATGATTCCCCTCGCCCTTCCAGCCCTCATCCCTCCGTCCATCCTTCTTCCTTTCCCGGTAGACAAACACTCATATCGCTCTACGTACATCGCCCACGGTCTGCAAACACGCAAGCGTTGAGCTCCTACCCCCCCCCCTCCGTACAAACAGTGTTTGAGCTTTTACTATTGTGTATCCCCGCCCACAGTTCACTCGTCACCACGTAGGGTGTTTTATACGCACCGTAGCCCCTTGCACACACCATGCTGTCCCCCCTCCCCTTCATAGCAATATTGCTTCTTATGTAATCTATTTTACTAAGGGAGGAGTTTCACCGACCAATTTAATTACTTTAATATTTTTTATATTTGCACGAGATATTGTTTGTTTTGTAGACATTTATCGTGACTTTTTTTTTTACTGTAATGAAAAAAAAATTTTTTTTTTGCCTTTCATTGTTTTTGTTTAATTGCGTGTCACAATCCACATTTGCATAAAAGAGTTTTGTACGAGGGAGGAAAATTCAGCTGACTTTGTCACGGACTACATCAAGACATGCATAGTAATTGCATTGAATTGTTTTTGTAATTTTTTCCTAGTGATTAACTAGACATAAAAAATTGCCACTTTTCTGAATTTTTGAAAATAATTTTTTTATCGTCTCTTCGTGTAGTCCGTGACACTGTTCTTCAGTGTAACTTATTTCATTTCTTTAAGCCAGTTGGTTTTCATTTCTTGCATAAAATCGTTTTATACAGATTTGGACTTAGATATGCCATTGTACAAAAACTAAGTTAACAAAAGTTAATTCTGGTAAAAATAGTTGCAATGTGTGTCTAGAAAGCAAACCATATCCCGTACAGATGTATAAATTATTAAAATAAAAATTTAAATTTTCGCTGTACTCCTCCCAAAAAGTTTTGAGACAGTGCATGTGAGAAAACCAATCAAAATAAGTCTAAATTGGTGTTTAAATAATCACTCAATATAAAATCTAAGCTATTTAGTTCAATATTATCAGTGTTTCTCATTGTGTGTGTGTGTAAGCGGACGAGTATAAATGTGATATTGTATATTACTGGCATTAGTTTATATTGTGTTTCTCTCTTAATGCTTTGGACCACAGCCGTAGGCCCGTAGAAGAACAGGTCTGGACACTCGCCTGGAAACTTGGCACCCTTGTTGTTTGGCTGCAGTTCACCAAGTTACCGAGAGTGTTGTGTTTTATTGGCGCTGTAGTCAGGGCGGTCGGGCTCAAACTCCGCCCACTTCCCTCCCACAAAGATAAACAATTTATCAAAACGTATTTTATATCAATTTATGAAATACTTCCTTCGCTCACAATTTTAATGCATGGTTCCAGCAATCTTTATTTATTTTATAATGTTAATAATGGAAAAAAGTGGGCAGAGTTTGAGTCCGACCGCCCGGATTACAGCGCCAAACAGTACGCCATTCTCGGTAACTTGGTGAACTACAGCCAAACAACAAGGGGGTCAAGCAAAATGCATTGGCAGATAGGCGAGTGTCCAGACCTGTCTTCTACGACCGTGCTTTGGACTATACTTTCTTTTTTTAGAATGCAATAATTAGTTTTTCAGATATGATTATAATATATAGTTCATTGTTATTCAGGTACCTTAATTATTCTCTTTTGTTTGTTATATAGAGTGTTTAGCTCCTTATTTATGAAAATTCTAAAGTAGGCCTACAATATATCAGTTTAACTTTTAATTAAATTTAATCGGGACAATGAAAACTCTGAAACAAGTTGGGTAAATTACATTTCCTCCAAAAGCTAGTGTCTCTAACAATACAGTATTTTCAACAAGTTAAATCAACGATAAAAGTGCTGGAAATCGGCAAATATTCAATTGATTTACTTTTTGTATGCCTACACTTTAACACAGAGAAGTTTTGCAGCAGTCATCCATATATGTAGTCATATATGGCAAACAAATACGTGTTTGATCCAACGAAATTTTTGTCCCCTAAAAAACCTACCATACACGCCAAAAATTGATTTTATGGTTTTAACAAAATGTACATTTAACAGGATTAAAGAACCGTCGTGTTGATTGTGCAAGAATCATCTAGGAACCCAAGTATTTGGTTGATTTATAGTATACACGTTTGTTTCGCTATATTCAAACATATACACGGTTGACTGTACCAAACAAGTTTATGTATACGACAAGGTGAGAATATGGACAAATTTTGTTTTGTTTAGGGAAGAATCTATATTAGAAATTTTAAAAAATGCAATTTGTAGCTTATTGATCTGAGATTACACGTGGATGAGTTTTAAGTACTATATGTTTACGAACGTTGCTAAGCTGTAAAAGTTTTAACGAGTGTCTACAAGTACTTAGTTCCTGAAGGTTGGGTGGTAATATGGACCGTAAATGAATAAAATGAGAAACTCCTGACAAAATTTAGTTTTAAAATACAGCTTGACCACGTTAAAATGTACGTTCATTCCATAGCAATTTCACATAATTTATAATCTCATTAGTAACCAAACATTTAAATTTGTGAAACTGAAAGTGTGTGGGAATAAAACTACACTTGTAGAGTGTGACGAGGCGTTGTGCTGATCTTCAGTTTTGGCCAACCCTGGCAGGGTTGCTGGTGCGTGATGCTACAACCCTGCTAGGACGACTGCAAAGAAATGGGGGTTGGGCTGGTCTGGCTTCGTGGCTCTCTAATGAACTGTTGCCTGCTGCTTGCTGGCCCTGCTTGTTTAATAAGGCAGCTAGGGCTCGCATCCTTTGTGGCTGTCTATCTCCCCCTCCATTCCCCTGGGTCAGCTACCATACATACTTCCTTTACCCTAGCTGCTAAGAGTACATGCCACTAATCATGATGAATTATAATAAATATACGTACTAGATTGTTGCAGTAGTGAAATATTATGATTAGAGATGACGGTATATCGCGAAAATTGTTTATGCCCACATACCTTTGAAAAAGCTGTAGTCATTTGCAACACATATGATTGGACGATGTACGTCTGACACAACGTAGCCGTCTGCAGACCAATAACAGGCACCAAATATTACAATAGAGGATTCTTATTGGCTCAGTAAAATAGGGCAACAGCTCCACGTATAAGCTAAAACCAGTAATCTCCTGGTCAGCTGAACGTACGCTGAAACCCAGCAAACAGTCAAGTTTTCCCGCGGTAAACCATCATATCTAATTATGATGTGCTCAGTTCTTGTTCCGGGGTTACTTCTTATAGACAACAAACAATGCACCTGGTGCTCAGTGCAATGTCACTACCAACCAGTATAAGAGATGTGAGATCTTCAGTATATGTGGCGACTCACTTAGAAGATACTGGCTGCAATGGTCACTCACTAACTACGTGCGTTTACTTCTCTGTCCACGTTCATGGACACTGATTGCAGGGTTAATTTGTTCCTGATTCAAGTTCTGGAAAATAAGAAAGAATGGCCTTAATCACTTATATTTAGTGGCTCAGTATCGTAGCTCTGATTGGCTTGGGCAAAATAGAAAATCTCACTTCACAAAGTGGAGATGCAGATGTAATTTGTAATTGAAATTTACCTTGATCAACAATCTTTTCGCGGAAGTCAGATGTCCGTACTCGTTGATTGTGATAACGAAACAAGCACGGAGCCAAATTGAATACAGAACTGACAAAAATATCACGCCTTGCGCGTACATCATTAGCTATTAGTCATGGTTAGTGATTGGTAGGGAAAGGAATAATTTGCGAGTTCAATGACCGATGTGTTCTAATCCACTGTCCTATGTATACTCGAACATGTTTATTCGTTCATTGCCTGTTGTTCCACTAAGTAGCAGCTAATAGACAAATGGCCGGGGCTTGAGTATAAATAGAACGATGGATTCTTCCACGCTTGACGTTGAACTCGCGAAATATTCCTTTCCGCAGTGATTGGTAGAGACTAGAAAGTTTTTGCGGAAATATTTTTGCACCAGGTTGTTTTAGTGCTCTACGTGAAAACCTGTGACTACGCCATGGTTATTGGGTGTGTGAATTTCTGCAGAGACGTCTTCCACATGACTGTGCCAATCAGAACAATCTTACTGCGACACCACACGTGTTATTTGCAGGTAGAACCACAAGACACGCGGGAGTTCAAACATCCAATGACTGACTATGAATCAGAATCGTAGATGTGCACATTAGGCACAGAAACAAACTGTGGCAAGATTCTTTCCGCGAAAAGTTAATGGTGCTACCTATTTGTAAGTCGAGACAGAAACAATTCGCAGGTTCACTGACGTGTAGTCTAGTCTCCAAGAATATATGTGTACTCCATCTGATGGCAGCTGTTTATTAGCTGCTCGCTGACACAGTCAAATGGGCCTGTGTTCAGTTACAGGTTTATTATTGGCTCAGCTTCTTCCAGGAAGTGTCGAGTAAGTCAACAGCCAATATTGTTAACGTGATATACTCCTATAGTAGCTGGAATTCTAGCTTGCGCTTAATAGAAAACACGAATTTTTCAGGTCTCTATCTATACTAAGGGTCCGGTAGTTTTCGCGAAAAGATTTTTGCAGCACTTTGTTTCAGTGCCTTACGTGTGCACCTGCATCTCTGCTGTGTGGTCAGTGATTGGATGCCTAACACCCAGCGTGTGGAGGTTAAACCCGCAAATCGCAGACGTGATGTGACGCAGTTGTCCATGTACTGATTGGCACAGTCAAATGAATAATAACTCTGCACAAAAACACTCTGCCAATAATCATGCAGTTGAGCTGCAGGTGTTCACGTAAGGCACTGAATCAAATTGGGGCAAAATTCTTCTCGCGAAAACTACCGGGCTCTTTCTATAATATAATGTGGAAATTAAGAGGTGGATGAATCACGCTGGTGTCCGCGACGTTGCCGTTCATTTGCAGATGTGACATCGCCGCGCGCCTCTCTCAATGTCGTCATCCAGCGCTGTCGCCACCCTCCAAACCAACCCCTACCCTCCTCCCTGGAATGACACGGAACTAATCAGACAGCCACTAGTCGGCGAAGTACACCCCCCTTTTTTTTCTACACCCTCACCCAGTCCTGTATCTCAAGTGAGGGCTCCTTTCTGCCGCTTCATTTTACCCGCCGGCTGCGACGGGAGAAATTATTTCTGACAGTCGTCGATCATATGATCGTGTTCCGGAGAGTATCTGGGAGGCCACGACGGTGATCCAAGTGCGCACATGTTGCGATGTACGGCGAATGGCAGGTTGTAACGGTGGCAATCCTTACTCTATCCATTCCAAGATTGCAGCTTGTGTCACTCCGCCTGTTCCCGCGCTTGAACGACATTGGCTGTGCAACAAACCGCCGCACCACCTCCGCGCGTCTCGCGAGCTGTCGACTGGCGACAAGTGGAGAAACGGAATCGCGCCTCGCTGTGGAGGAAATGGAGTCACGATGGACGTGGCGTCGTCGCGTAAGTCGTAGTTAATCCATTCCATGCACATATAGTATTTCATGCGCACAGAGTGATATTATATTACAGAGGATTAAAAAACGCAACTAAACGATATAATTACCTGTCCCGAACTAAAACACAGACATTTAGCGTAGGACCTATTTCCTGTCGCAACGACACTGTTAACTATCAAGCCAAACAATGGTCGTTAACTCACCTGTGACAATGTTTATTTCTACTGCAACCTTGGAATGGATACAGTATAGAGAATGCTGCAAGGTAGATAAGTAGAGTTTGCAGTGGGGTCCCATCGCCCTCTTGGTGAATTATTTAATTTTGTATTTATTTTTTAATTCTGAAAAGGAAAGTGAGAAATTTGCGATTGGGGCGTGAATTATATTTATCTTGCGCTGTGTTACAAGCATAGCATTTGAACTTATTAACTTATATTTAGTCCACAATTAAATAATTTATTTTTATGTTCTTAATTTACTGGACTGATTGCGGCGTAAATATACGTTAATAGTTCAACTGCGATGTTATTGTACCATAAGGCAAGTAGAATTCACGATGTAATCGCAGATTTCACACTTTTCTTCTGACGATTTAGAAAAAGCGAAAAATAAAATAAGTCAACATGCGGGGTGATGTGCTACCTTAAGAGTTAGTGGACGTTAACTTTATTTTTTTAGGTTTGAGGCACGGAAACGGGGAAGGAGATTAAGTCGAACATAACACGTCCGTCAAACAGCTAATCGCCTCTAGGCGCGAAGGACTAAACTAGCGAGCAGTGTTTTCGTAGAATGCGTTTATCAACAGGACTTAAAAGTTATGACCCTGTTATTTTATTTGTGGAAAGTATGTGGGTAAGTCCAATGTTGGTTTCTGTTATTTTGTTTTACGGATACAGTTGATATTTTCTCAGCTACAGAAACGTGAAAAAGTCATTTTCAGCACTTTTGAGTAGCTTGGAAAACATGTTTTTAATTAGCGGATGATATTTTTAAAAGCACAGGGACACAGTTTGAAGTGTGTCTGCTTTTCGTAGATAAACGCACTGGAAAATTTTTTAATAGATATATAAGAGAAAATACTTTCCGTACCACGTTACAGGACGTCTCGATGTTAATTTTAATTTATAGTTTTTCTACAGTAAATTTTGTTTTAAAATAATTTTGGTAGATATGACAATGTCGAGGCATGTAAGATATTTGTGATGAATTTTTGGAGATCATAAGTGTATGTTCAACTTACACTGGATTTGTAATAATTCTTGGAATAATATAATATAGTTATGTTGCAATGACTCTGCAAGACAAATTAAAGACCGATTCCAAAATTATTTATGTCAATCAGTTTATCAAGAATATATCCTATGTCTTGTCAAAGAGAACATTTTGATAATACAAATTCAATGAATGCTAAGTTTGGAAAACTCAAAAATAAAAAACATTTTCTAACACTCCCCCTTAAGGCGCCAGCCTACCTCAAGCTTCACATGTGTTGACAACAAGTATTTTTCTCTAATAAAATATTCCACGTGTGCCCATTGTGCTAATGTACGAAAATAACCAAATTTCAGACAAGGTCGGAACCTCAATGTTAAGACGCCACGCTTGTTAAAATCACTATTTCTAAGCTCTCCAACATGGCTAAATACGGCCTTTTCAGACTTCCGTATTTCAAAATGTACTAACCGGATGTATGTGAAACTCAGATTGCCACCTGCACTGAATTTAGTTGCAGATTTTCCATCAATAAAATTATATGGTCACCGCTTATGTCCCACAGTAAAAACCGTTCGGCGGGAAGCTTGCACGCTAGTTCAGCGCTTGGCTCGTTGAGGCGACGCGGCATTTGATGCGCGCTTCAAGGTCGACCTTACTGCTCCGTCGCTTTTGAGCCATTGATGCGCAGGTAGACGGCGCCCTTAAGAGGAATGTGCAATGGTTTCAAAATCCCGCGTTTAAGGGCGCGGTCTACCGCAATTTTCATCACCATTTTTCTATTTTTTATTTGTACCAGATTTTTTTTTCTTATTTTAGACATTAAATGTGACTGAATTTGGCTCTTTTGAAATTCTTTTATCTCTCACAGTTTTCGCGTAATGGCTTGTTAAAGTAATATTTTTGCATGTTTCCGTTTTAACGACCACACTAAAACCAACTGATATACCAAACTCAAAAAAAATCACAGCGGATAAAGACATTGCAGGCTACAATGACATGCTCATGAAATCAAAGAATAGAAATTATTTGAATTTAAAAAAATTGCTGAAACTGAAAATAAAAATTTAAAAGTTCAATAATTTTTTTAAAAAATACAAATAATGTTTATTCTTTAATTTTATGAGCATGTCATTGTAGCCTGTAATGTCTTTATCCACTGTGATTTTTTTTAGTTTGGTATATCAGTTGGTTTTAGTGTAGTCGTTAAAACGGAAACAAGCAAAATGTGACTTTAACAAGCCATTACGCGAAAACCGTGAGAGATAAAAAAAATTTCATAAGAACCAAATTTAGTCACATTTTGTGTCTAAAACAAGAAAAAAAATATCTGTTACAAATACAAAATAAAATAATGATGATGAAAATTGCGGTAGACCGCACCCTTAACGCGTGTGAACAGCGGAGCGATAAGAGCCAGACGAGCATATCGTCTTTAGTCACAGCGTGCCAAGCTGGCTTGCAAGGTTATCATTGCAGTCATTTTCCTATGAGACTTTAGGCAGGTGACCCTACAATTTTATTTCTGGATAGTATGAAGTAAAAACAAACGCACGGATCTCGTTTTTGTTCTTACGAATTCAAGTTACAGCAGTCAAAATAAAGTCGTCTTTAGCCATTGTTAGAGGCCCGAAAATCACGTTTCTAACAAGCGTGCTGAATTTTAAAAATTATAGAAGCATAGTCTCAAGCGTTTGTTCTTTTCGTAGATAAACATAATGTGAATAAGTTAAGCGGTTTCACGTAAAAAAGAAACCTCGTGACACGCCGCAATGACGTCCATGCGCCAATCGTGGTCTTGTCTAAGGACGTGGGCACGAGTTTCCATGTTTTTGGTCATTATTATTATTTTTTAATACGTACACATTAACCGATATCATAAAATCGCTCTGTAACTTAGGTATAACTGGTTTTACTTCGTACTCTGATTTTGTCGATACAAAATACATTATGACGGCAAGGAATTAGTTTATTTGAAATGTCCTTATAATTGATAATTTAACTAAACATGTTTATACTGTTCGTCTGGGAAAGTAACATTACATAGTAACGTCAATTTGCAACAAAGTTGCAGAGCAATTCTACGTTATTGACTCGTCTGGTCAGTAAAACAATTTTTTATGCGTATACAATTTTAATTTTGTAATTTACGATGTATAGTAAATTGTAGTGTACAAGAAATACTTGGAAATGTACACATTTATGTCTGTATATTGTACAATTGTATGAAGTGACACAATTTTTATTTTGGAAACCAGTTTCCAAGAAATATTTGTTTTTCATTTAAGTACAAAGTATTTTGCAAAATTTGACAAGCTATCAAAACAATTAGTGAAAACCAGTTGACTTACTTAAATGAAATAATTCACTGTGAATTTACATCCCATAGTCTATGCAATAAAACATTTAAAATCCCACAACGTAATATTTTGAATTAAAAAAAATCGCTGATAAAAAGAAAAAATGCAAATTCATCCTTTTTTTAATTAAAATAGTTTACGGGATGTTTTTTTTTTATGTTTTATAACATAGCCCATGGCGTGTTATTTCACTGTGAATTATTTTATTTACGTAAGCCAATTGGTTTTCATTATTTGCATGGCAGCAGAACATAAACATTTCGACTTTGACGCGCCGTTATGAGAAAACTATGCTAGTCAAAATTGTTTTGTAAGAGGTAACTGTACTCACAAGTATAGTCTACAAAACAAACACTATTTCATATAACTATAAAATTATGTTGTTATTTCACTTGAACACCCTTAAAGACGTATCTTAAAAATACTCACTATTCGCACCCCCAATGCAATACCAACATAATTCAAATTATATCCTTGTGAAGGAAAATTCAGTTATCTCACATATATATTTTCTAATTTTTGTTTGATTACAATCTAATATAAACATAACACAAAGCATGTTGGTATTGCAATAAAAAATAACTTTTCCTGTTTATCATCATGTTTCGTAAATAGTAGAAATGTTAGTTTCGGCACTGTTCAATACTGTTACTTGGCGAAGGTATTGAAATCAAAACATTTTATTTAATTTTTGGTATGCTCCTGTTGTTTGTGTAAATATTGCATTAGGCAGAGAAAAGTATCCACTATTTCACTAGGTAAATAAGTTAAAAATGTTGACTTTTTAGTTGTGTTGGTATTGTATTGGGGGTGCGTATTGTAGTATTTATTTCTTATACCGTCACGGAAACACGACAACAATTCCATCGCCCAGCCTAATTTAATTTGCAAAGGACCACCAGTTTCTGAACCACAATATAGACGTCACTGATGCAGTTTTATTAACGACGAGGGTTAGGCCACTGATATTAAGGATTCTCCGAGGGTGAGATTCGATCGTCAAGTATGTTGCGAATGTATCTGAGGGACTTCTCGCGAGTTAATCAGAAATCCATAAATCCTGAAAGTCTCTCCCCCCTCTCATTTCTCGGTGAAACTGACGAGCGTTAGAAGCAGTTCAGTTGCGCTGACTACCGCTGTTCTCGAGGGAGCCTTGGTAGGATTGTCGTGGGTGGTTGTAGGGGGGAGTAGGGGTGGTAGAAAGTCGAGCCCGTCCCTCGCGCCTAACAAGGGGTGAGTCATTAGACTCCGGTAATAAGCTTATGAACCCCCTCGCCCTGGGATCTTCCTCTTCCTTTCCACCCCCGCCCCCTAGGGGGGAGGGGTGTTCTGCGGGGTCTTTATCAACCCCTCGCACAACACGGGATATCGCCGAGATAACGATCTGAAGATCCGCAAACGACAAGCCTGCCAACTGTTGCCTGCGAAGGGAGTTCGCCCGCTTTTATTTCACCCCTCTCTGTCTCCCCCTCCCCCTGGCTATCTCACCGGCCCTGACGGCCTACAGGTCCGTGGGAGCTAGGGTAAGGTCTGTGAACTGAGTTGGCCGTCCGTCGCGTCACTACTTGTAAATACCCGGATATTTCACGAATTCTTTTGAAAAGAGGATAGATTTCAAAGTCCTGCACACTTTCATTACTTTCGTGGTTGACTCACCCTTAAAGGTTGGCTGTTTGCCCAGGCTGCAGAGCGTTGTGCAAAGCTACGGCCTTTACCACTTTTTTTCCCGAAAACTACTCTACGTATATTAATATCTGCTTAGGAATAGCATTTAAAGAACGTTGCACATGTGTATACCTATTTAAAGTTCATCATTACTTATTAAGAGGGCGTGGTACACAATTCAACGCTGAAAGTATTAATCTGTAACTGTAGGTTTCTTGAAGCCAGTTTGCGAAAGTTAAACAATAGCAATCCTAGACAATATTTTTAGCCAACGTTTTCAACAAAATTGTTTCCATTGTTACTAACTTCTGAGGCACATTCTCTGACGCCGGAACCTCGTACATTTAACTGCGGCGCAAGAGATCACACGTAACGAATTAGTAATTCTGGATACATATTTACTCATAAAGTTGGTAAATACTATTATCTATGATTGTCATTGAGTATTTATCCATATAGGCTTCGAAGAAAGCGTAGAAATCAATTGATATTATCAGCGTTTATTTGTCTACCATGCACTCTTAAAACATATCTTCTAGCGGCCGAAAATGGGAAAACGTGTTTTTTTGTTTTTTTTTTTTTTTGTTTTTAGATATTTAAATCTTGGTGCAGAACGTATAAATATATAACAACCGAAGGTCTCTATAATAGCCGAATGTCATAACGCGACTATTTTTAGAATTCAGTTACTATAGAGACCTGGTTATTGTCATATTAAAAATTATACAAATTTAAGTTTTCCATTTTTATAGACTTTGTGGTTTGAAGCCCTATTTTTTTAAAATCCCTTTTTGATGTTTGACTTAATAACAAAACATCCTACCATTTAGTACAGTGTAACTAGATGTCCACTAATAATGTACCTATACTCGACAAGAGTCCTACCGAACTATGATGAGTAGTTCAGATGTCATTGATGAATGAGTATTCCAGTCGTTCGACGTATTATATTTCCATACCTCTTAACGGGGAAGTTCATGCAATTTTTTTATTATTTTAACAATTTGTATGTACAAGATGTGGTTTGTTTTGTAGTCATACATTGTAATTTTTTTTTACAGTAATGAAAATAATCTAGCTTACGTAGTTTTTGTGTAATGCCATATCAAATCCCAAGAAAGGAAAACCAACTGACTAATAGGAACTAAATAATTTCCACTGAAGAACAGTGGCACGGGCTACTTAAAGATGTGTATAAAACACCATCGAATAATTCTTGTATGCTGAATTTGAAATAAAAATGGTCAATGTTCTGCAATTTTTAAAGTAAAAAAATAATTTGTTTTCAACCACATCTTGACGTAATTCATGGCACTGTTATTCAATGGCATTATTTAATTCCTCTAGGTTAGTTGGTGGACTTTATAGTATATAACAGTTTTATGAAAATTTGGCCTTTGACGTGCCATTATACATAAACTATGGAAGGTAGAAAATTTTCATTAAAGTGAAAAATAGTCGTAATATACAAGGGTTATTTTTTTTCAACCTCCGATCGGCCGTAATAACAAAACGGGAATGAATTAGGAAATTATTTTAATGTCAAAAGAAACGTATATCTTTACACTATTGTTCCACATAATAACCGTGCAGATTGAGGCATTTGTCATATCTATGCAACCAGCTTGCCATTACCTTCCTTACAGTCCGTATTTGGCACTGAGTGACTTCCACCTTTTCCCCACGTTGAAAAAGTGGTTGAAGGACGACGCCTCAACACACATGATGAACTGCAGCACACTGTTAAAACGTGGCTGAATAGGCAGGAGGCATAGTTCTTTGCAGAGGATATCGGCAAGCCGGTGCATCGGTACGACAAATGCCTCAATCTGCACAGTGATTATGTGGAAAAATTGAGTAAAGATGTACGTTTCTTTTGACATTAAAATATTTTCCTAATTCATTCCCGTTTTTTTTATTACAGCCGATCGAAGGTTGAAAAAAAAATAACCCTCGTATGTCTACAAAACAATTCATATCTCGTCTAGATCTAAAATTATCAAAAACCATTAAAGCTCACGTCGACAGCCCTCCAACTTTTTTTCATTAATGCTGTCGTATTTTAGATAGCGAATCAGAGTGAGGGAGTTAACATTGCCGAAGCTGTGTTGCGCAACTTGTGCGTAAAAATTCCCCCTCGTCCTCCACAGCCACAGCTTGTAAGCCACGAGGCACGAGGGCGCAGCGGCAGAACAATTCTCCCCGCGACTGTAGCGGCTCGGCAGGGAAGCCTTTATAACGCCCGCAGTTCTGCCTTGATCGCGCCGATCTTAAAGAGGAGAGCTCTACCTCGCAGTGTTCTCGTCAACCACGTCCGCTGCCGAGGCACAACACTAGCGAGCCCTGATTTTCATCAATTTTCCACCTCTTTGTTTCAGTGCCTTACGTGAAGCCTTACACCTAGGCGATCCGCGTTCGATCTCCGGCGAGGTCGGTTCCACGGATTTTCTCACATGGGAATCGTGGCGGGCGATGTCGCTGGCCAGCGGGTTTTCCCCGCCTCTCACATTCCGGCGTTTCTCCATCGTAGGGCCTTATTTCGTGTTATCCTTCGGAAGTATGCAGATTGCCTACAAGCTCCAACTAAGGAAACCTGCATTCCGGGTGCAATTCCCTGGTCCTGGGGTATACTCCTCATATATTTGTTTTATTTCAGTGCCTTACGTGCACATCTGCAGCTGTACTTAATGGTTATTGGCAGCGTGTGTCAGTGAGGCGAGGTCTCTGCGACAACACACGTATGTGATTAGCGGGGAAAACCTCAAAACTCCTATATAAAAACATTCAATTATTGGCCACGAAGCAGAGCTGCAGATGTGCACTGAAATAAGTTGTTACAACAATATCTTACTTGCTATATTACCGAGCGAGGTGGCACGACGGACCGATGTTCGATCCCCGGCTCCGGCAATCCTGACTTCGGTTTTTCACGGTTTCCCGAAATCGCTTCAGGTGAATGCTAAGATTGCTAAGATGGTTCCTTGACAAAGGCCGTGGACGACTCCTCTCTCAGCTGCTGTCATTGTAGCAAGTTGCGTGTCACCGTCTATCATGACCTCGCTGTCGACGAGACGTAAAGCCTACTCACCTTACCTTATTAGTTATTATATTGTCACAATCACGACAGCCGCTGGATTTTTGTGAAAATAATTTTACCCCAAATTGTTTCAATATCTTTTTTATACATCAGCAGTTCTGCTTCTTGGATATTAACAGTAGATCTTTGTTCAGAGATGTCGCTCATTTTACCGTGCAAGTTAAGAATAAGGTTACTGAGATACCACACGTCTGTGATTTGCGAATATGACTCCAAGAAGGCGACAGTTCAAAACATATAATCACTGACGTTGAAGCAGAGCTTCATATGTGCACGTAAAGCGTTCGAACAAGTTGGTGCACAGTTATTTTCACCACAAATCAGTGGCTCTATGACGTCATAATGACAATTTTCACCGCTGATAAACTCTAAGACAACGATAACAACACAAGTTAGTAACTTGCACGTAGGAGCTGTGAGGAATTAAATACCCGTGCATGCGCTGCCTATCTCGGGGGCCTGGATATAGCAAGGATATTGATTTACCCATTTAAGGTCATCATCTTTCATTTATTTCAAACAATTGCAAATAACTTGAATATTTTTTTTAACCAAATGCTCTGCAAAAATTTGAGACTGTGTACAGTCATATGGTACACACTTTTGCCAGAGGTTTTTTTTTTTAAATAGTGTACCATTTGCTAGCAAAAAAATTATTTTGATTAATTTTTACTTATTTTGACAACTAAATATGTGATATTTCAGGTACAAAAATCTAATGATCCGTTTGGTGTATTGCAACAGGAAAATCCAGATACAAACTATGATATAGGCTATAAGTGTTAAAACTGCCAGAATTAATTTTTGTTATATGTATTATTTTTCGTTGAAAAATATTTTCGAAACCACTGCTAAACTAAAGAACGAAGCCTTAATTATATTCGTTGTGGCTCAACTACTTTTATCGACACCACTTTCGGACATAAACAATTTGCTCTACTGAGTATAGGAAAATACTACTTGCGAATAAAATTTTGAAAACATTAGTCTACTGTGATAGGGTTTTCGAGTATTTTTGTATAGGAAAATGGCTATTTCCTTAATCCCCTTCAGTGTCAGGGTTATTTTTACAGTGTTTGAAACAAATTGAGAACAAAAATAGTCAACTAAAAAATTCTAAAAATAAATTTTTTTATTAATTTTTTATTTCTTTTTCTTACTGATTTACAGTCCGAGATATCTCGGGAATATATCGTAAGGGCGCGGTTCACCTCAGTTTTCAACGTCTTTATTTATTTTTATATTTGTACCGGATATTTTTTTCTTATTTAGCCATACATTGTGATAAAAACTTCCTCTTTGGAAATTTGTGTATCTCATAGTTTTTGCGTAGTGAGTCGTAAACGTCAAAATTGGAACTTAACGGTTTTATGTACGCCACTAAAACCAACTCTCAAACCAAACAGTAAAAATTCATACACAAATTTCTTAAGAGGAAAATTTAGTCACAATTTATGTCTTAAATAAGAAAATAAATATCTGGTATAACATTAAAAATAAAAATAATACGTTCAAAACTTAAGCGAACCGTGCCTTTAAGGGGTTAATTCCTTCTGAGTACTGCTAAACATATAAAATGTCATACAGCAATGTGGGCCTCACCGGGAGTCATTTATGGCATATGTTCAACAGGTACTAGGTTTTCCCTCTGACTCCACCTAATTTAATTTTCTAATTTAACATGTGCAGGCTGTCCTGAAACGGCTGCATAATAAGCACAGCACGCGAAAACTGGGCTAAATAGGACACGAAAATGTAAATGGCAAAATAATGTACAGCGAAAACTTACGCGCACGATGTGGCAACACCGCACATCCCTCTTGCACTTCACGTTAACCTAAACGAGAACATATATAAAATACGTGGAAATTTTGTTTTATTATTTTTTAGTGTCTAATATTTTCAAGTCAATAAATATTATGGTTTTAGTTAATTTATGTTACTAACGAAATTGTTGTAAATTGAGTTATTAGTCGGAACCATGTAGTTTATTACCTTGAAAAAAATATAGTTATTTTAGTAAGAATGATTTACAAAATACTGCCGACAATATTTGTGATATATAATTCTCGTTTAAGCTAAAGAAAATAACTATCGAAAAAAACAGTAGCAACAGTGGAGAATGGTATTGAGGGAGAGAAAGTAGGTATCGGTAATTTTTTTTTAAATTTGTGTCATAACTTTTCTTTTGGCTAAATGTTCGGTAATTTAACCAAACTGCCGAATAGAATACGTATCGGTAGAATTTTAGACATAAATCTTCGTTCGGCGTTACTGTTCTTACGTATCTAACTGCAGTTAAGAAAGTAGTAAGAATTTTCTGACTGCAATCAGGGTGACAGTAACGGCAAATAAAGATAAATGGTACCTAAAATTCTATCTGTACATATTCTATTCGGCGATTAGGTTAAAGTTCCACAAATTGACCCAAGAGAAAAGTTACGACACAAAATTCAAAACTTCAAAATGGCGACTGTCCTCTCTTAAACGATACTGTTGTGCTGTTTTGCTTCTCTATTTAGGTTGTTCGGGATTAAGTGAAAACTTTTGAAACATTCATTACTTTTTTTCTTTCATGTAATTTGTAGTTTCCTGCCACACTTTAATATAATTAAAGCAAGCTAAGTAACATTCAATGTGAATAGATTGTAACAAACTCAAAAGTTAGCATATGATGTCAAAATAAAAAAAAAATATTTTGTAGTTATTTTTCTAGAAACGATGGTTTTCAAACGTGCTAACTTTACCGTGAACCAGCTATACCTAGCTGTTATGTAGCGCCTGCCCCTCGCTGCGTGGTATGCAGCTGGCCCGCACTACACTCGTGTGGAGCGGGTTGCGGACGATGCAAGGCGCAGAGACAGGCGCTGTCCCGGGTGACAAGAAGACAGATGGCCGGCAGCAATGCGCCGCTAACCCTGGACCGTCTGTGTCTGGAGTACCCGGCGACCAATTACTTAATTGCTCTTTGTCCGCGTACAATACGAAGCAAGCCAGAGAAGGAAGCTATGTGCACGTCCACTTTCACCGGCGATGGATCCGGGCTGCACCATCTTGCCGTGGCTGGAGGGGGGAGATGGAGAAACCCACTCGCATTTTCGCCCTCCCTGACCACAGCGTTCGCGCGATAGCTTTCACATCGGAAACCAATAAAGAAATCCAGAGGAAGTGAAAACGTTCGGATTGTATTTAAGCGAATGCTCACTTTACGACCGGGCTTTCCGAACAATTCCGCAGTAATATAGCTGGGAAGAAAATTTAATTAAATAAATTAAAACAATTAATTTTTTATCAGTTTGAAAAAGGTATATAAGCTTTCTACTCTGTCAAATAGGCCGCAAAAATGCATAATTTAAATTTGTATCAAATACTGTTTAGTTTATAGGCATTGTATCTCGAAGCATTTTGTCCAAACGAAATTACATACGCAGAGAAAAATGTCGGCACAGTCCACCGCATGTACGTTCATATATTCATATATGGCGAAACAAGTACATTTTTGATCCAACAAAACTTTTTTTTTTTTTTTGAGATAATTAAATCTGTCAGGCAACCAAATGTTTGGTTGGTTCAACTAATGAACTTTCATTCGGGCGCATACAAAACACACGCACGTATATATGTATGTTTGTATACATACAGTGGAACACCTTATTTACATTTCTCAAGGAATATGGAACATTGTAGTAAAATGCAGGACAATGTAAAAAGAGGAAAATTTCTAATGTAAAAGCAGCTAGTGTGGCCACAAAAATTAGGTGTAAACGAGGGAATGTGTAAAAACAGGATGGGGGGGGGGGGGAATTGGGTGGGACGTGTTGTTTGACATGCCAAAATAAAAGTTATAAACTGATTTATAGAAAACTCCTTTAATTCTGATCACTTTTCAAACTACTCGGGTTGAAGATTTACGCCGCCCAGGCTAACTTCAAGCGGTTATAAATCTTAGGGGCTGGGGAAGTCTTAGTCACCTGACCAGATTATATCGATCCTCAGAGGTAAGCCAGGATGTGATCAACACTTGTGATGCTCCTTCGTAGTAATAAGATGGCCGAAATTATTTAAAAGCTTGCGTGGTTTATACGTGTTAAATTTTTAACTAAACGCGAAGTCAGCAGCCAATTTTATACACTTTTAAACTATCTCACTTATACATATTCGTTTCATGCTTTTTTTTTTTTTTTAGTTATTTGGAACATTATGTTTTAGGTTAGGTTTCGTTTCGTCTTGGTGTTTTTGGTTATGTGTACTTCTTACGCGAAATGGCGAATCTCGTCTGATGGTAGCACCTTATTCTGTTCAAGAAGGTGAGGTGAGACTTCACGTCTCGTCAACAGCGTGGTCATTTGAGACGGTGACAGACAACTTTACAGATAGGCCTATGCAAAAACTAGGAAAGGAGTCGGCCATGGCCTTTGTTAAGGAACCATCCCAGCATTCTCCTGGAGCGATTTCGGGAAACCATTGGAAACAGAAATTTGGATGGCCAGAGCCGGGGATCGAACCCTGGACCTCCCGAATGCGAGTCCAACGTGTTACCGACGCGCCACCTGGATTCCTGCTCGTGAGAGAGGGAGAGAGAGAGAGAGCAAACGATGAGTTGATCGGGAAGCTGCTCTCGTGACTTACTACCCGCGCGTAAACTTTACAGGCTACTGTTTGTACACCTGCAGTTGTAACGTTGTCCTATCCACACTACCCTTGTGACTTTATATAAACACCTCTTGTGTCTTTTCAAAACCGCCTCTTGATGAACGTAACCAAGGACACACTGGAGGGAATTCCACGGCTGGAACTCCGCTCAAGGTCAGGCAGGGTAAACTACCCTACTTCGTGACACTAAGGCTTGAGTACCAGAAACATTTTTGTGTTGACGTGGCGTGGGTGTGTTGCAAGGCAAGCTGCACTTTGCGACGTCTGTACAAATGCATGAGCTGACTATCGGTACTGAGAAACGAGTGTGATGCCACTTCTAATAGGTAGGATTAGGAATATTTCGCAAGTTCAGTGACCTGCATTCTAGAATCCATTATCTTGTGTATACCAAAGCCCTACCACACTGTTAAAAATTTCCGTAAATTCACGGAAATATTTAATGAAAAGTACTGTAATTTTACGGAAGTGGCTTCCGTAGTATTTTGTTTACAGAAATTGGTCCATATTGTCCGTCTACGGATGTTTGACTGTAACTTTCCATAAATTCATGGAAATATGTTTCTACAATTTTAAAGTGTATTTTACTGTGTTTCTTAAAAAAAAAAAGTGGTATTAATAATCACTGTGAATCCTGGATGTCAAATACAGAAGTTGTCTTTTATAAAGTTGATATCTTACCACTGCATGGAACTCACTTACTTTTAAATTATTGACACTGTGATTCAATGGTTAAAGTTTCTGCTTGGCAATTATAAGGTTGTGGGTTCGAATCCCAACCATTCTGAAAAGTTTTTCAAGTTATTAACAGTGCGTCAGAATATCAGCAACGCATAGTTTAAAAGAAAACTTAGTATTTCTGGAAAATAGAGTGCTAGTAGATTAAAGAAACTTATTTTTTTTTTTTTTTTCGGAAAATGGATTGTCCGTAATTTTACGGGGGGTTCCGTTGTCAAGAAATACTGAGTGTCTGTTACTTTACAAAGATTTCTGGATAATTTTTTGCCAGTATTTTTACGTAATTTCACGGAAATTTTGTGTAACAGTGCATTCGTAAATTATAGTCCGTTTCATGTAAGAATTCCACTTTTTGACAGTTATGATGGCGTTTCATTGTACAGTTTTTTTCATCAAGTATGCTGTATTTTCCTCTGCCACAAGTAATTTTTGAACAAACACACTCAACTGGTTCTCAAACTGTGCCGTCTATCAATATTAAAAATTATTTCCTGTAGAAATTTGTACACATGGTAGTCCCTAGAACTGTCTAAAAATACCTGCTACTCGTTCAGACAGCGGACAATGAACGAATAGACGGGACTTGAGTATGCATAGGACAATGGATTCTAGCATGCAGGTCATTGAACTCGCGAATTTTACCTATCCCTGCTAGTAAGCCACTCTCGGGTTTGTACAGACGTCGCGAAATACAGCTTACCTTGCAACACACCCACGTCACTTCATTTTTATTGTGTTCTGATGTTTGATGTATTGGTCACTTACTGCCGAAATTACATATGCCTGCTCTATGTTGGTAGCCTAGTAAACTTGGTGAACAGATCCTTTTCAATTATGTGAAGTCTGCAAAGTGATTAGTCACAATATTTAGGCATATTACGATATATGGTCTGTTCACTTTATAGCTTGAAACCAGGCACCGTCGTAACAGCCTCTGAGTTTCGCGAAAATATTTGGCAGCAACTTGTTTCAATGCCTTATGTGTACACCTGCAGCTATGCGTCGTCATGATTGGCAGAGTCAAATGGAAAACTACTCAGTACAAATACATCCAGCATATAAGCATGCAACATATGTACGCGTGTGCACGTACGGCACTGAAACAAAGTAATGCAACATTATTTTCGCTAAGACATTTTGTCCCTATATGTGGTTAATAACTTTCATTACAGTTTGAGGAATTGTTTTATAGTGTAGGAAATTGGCCAAGGGGTGGAGGAGGTGAATGCTACAAAGGACACCGAGGCTTCGCCGGAAGAGAGAGGGAGAGAGATGGCGAGAGAGATAAAGAGAGGATACAGAGAGCCAGAGAGAAAGAGAGTGTAAATCAAGTCGCAGCTCTGACTCTCCTCCCCCCCCCCCACCCTGGCCTACTGGTGCGAGGGGATATATCGCACTGTTGAAACGAACACCACCCTCCCCATTCGACATAATACGGCCTCATAAAAGAAAATGAGAGAATTGAAATAGAAGCCAAGGCAAGCAAGCAAGCAGTGGGTGCCCTGATATTCGTCCTCCATTACGGAAATGGGATTGCCGCGTAATGGATCGCGCGCCGGGCTCATGTTTAATTCAAGGGATGGAGGGGGGAGGTGGTGTGGTGTTCGAGTGGCATGCAGCGAGCAGGGTGAGAGAGGTTTTACGTGAGGGAGGGACTTCCCCACCCGGCTGCTTGTCTAGCGGGGGCCCGGGTTCCACTCCCCGCACGGAGAGGCGACGTCAGTGATAAGATATACTGATTTTTACGAAAATAATTTAGCACCAACTCGTTTCAGAGCCCTACCACAGCCGTCTTTAGTAGAAGGCCGCGGTCATAGATCTGGCAACCCTGAAGGAAGGGTCATTTTAACACTTCTTTTGTTTCACCAACGGCTGTGGCTTCCCCTGATTCGCCGATATGTTGGGCACAATAACGAATCAGGCAGAGCCATTTCCTATGGAGAGCTAACAGAAGTGTTAAAATAACCCTTCCTGGCAGGGTTGCCAGATCTAAGGCCGCGGCCTTCTACTAAAGACGGCTATGGCCCTACGCACTCCGCGGTGGCTGAATGGTCAGACCATTCGCCCCCATCAAGGTGATCCGGGTTCGATTCCCGGCGGGGTAGGTCCCCAGATTTTCGCATTTGGAAATCGTGCCGAACCGATACCGTTGGTTGGCGGGTTTTCTCGCGGATCTCTCCTTTACTCTGGCCCTTCATTCCGGCCATGTTCCATACTCACATCGTGTCACCTCTCATCAGCGTAAATAAACCTAAGTGTTAAGTGCTGACCAAAATATCTTTACTCACGACTGTACGCAACACTGAGTTATACACTGTTTCATTTAAGTTAGGATAAATTTGACAACAAAGTATGGAAAATAATTTTTAATATTCTGTGATTTGTTGCACAATGTAAGGCATTTTAGCTCTACAGTTAACCTGAGAATGTGTACATTTCAGCATTTGCACTGCGCAGTTTGTCTTATGTAGTGCCACGAATAAAAAAAAAATATTACAAATTATTGCCCGTAAGTTGCTGTCAAATCTATCCAAACTTATATTAAACGGAGTAAATATGTGGAACTATTAGATTAGTAGGAGCAAGTACACTCTGGAAATAGTAGCGTACAAGAGTGAAGATAGGAATTACCCAATAATATACCTCGGTCTCTGCACACGTGCTCAGAGCGTATAGTCGGAGCTACTACTGCAAGCGTTGCAACACCATCACTCTCCGCCACTGACGTACATATAAGGAAACTTATAATTCGAGGGTGGTTAAATAATATGCGATTTAGAATACACTGTTCTGTATATATTCAAAGCCTTTGTCAGTTTGTCAAGTAAATGTTAATCACGAGGGACATGAAAAATTCGCGTTTTCTTTTGAGGAAAGGTTAGTCAATTCTTGTCACTTTCATGATTAGTCCTTGACTAAAAGGACGCTGAGCCAATAATAATCAACTAAATGCCGGCCCGAGTCATGCATGTGGTATGTAGTATCACTATGTCAAAGAGCAACCAATATGCAGCTGTCGTCTATAGTACACACATATTCTTGGAGGCTAGCCTACAAGTCACAGAAACCCGCGGATTTATCCCGTCTCTACTAATCACTGGAACAACAGACAATGAACGAATAAACGGGGCTTGAACGTGCATAAGACAGTGGAGCCCAGCGTGCAGGTTAGAGAACTTGTGAAATTTTCCATTCCCTACAGATAATATTTGACTGGGCCAATCAGAACCACACATCTGTGATTTGCGGGTAAAACCTTCAAGAAGGCGAGAGTTAAAAACATCTCATCACTAACCATGAAGCAGAGCTGCAGATGTGTACGTGAGGCATTGGAACGAGTTGGTTACTAAATTATTTTCACCAATAATCAGTGTGTCTACCAGTTATACGAAGCCTGCATCGGTGCGGCAACATGCGAAGCCGCGTAGCTCTGTTTGGAAATGGTCACTTCTACGACCTTGTCATTTCACCGAACTTTTTCCCTACCCTTCCCCTTACTCCCTCCACGAACCACTCTGCACACCATCTCTAAAAATGTTCTGTCAACCGCCGAGGTCGTACAACTCCCCTACACTTCTTACCCTCTACAAAACCATACGCATCGCCTGTGGCATCCCTTTACCCTGTCCATAAACCGTAAGTACACCGTCTATAGGTGCTTGTGTATAGTTCCTTCCATTGGCTACCACAAGACGTGACGAGTTCGTACACCAGACATAAAGCCGAAACCCTATTGGCCATAGCATCCAACATTCGTCACCGTCCCGCATAACCCCTAGCGTAGTGGAGAGACAAAAATATGTTCTGTCAACAGACGAGGTCGTTGTACTGACATGTTCCGTTACCACCAGGGTAACTGAATAATGGCTGTATCACGTAACTGACCTATTTATTCGACGACTACTGCGTGTAGAGTTATGTTGTGTTCCCGTTGTACAATCCACCACCGACTGTGTTGTTTATTTCGGCGCGACACACATTGCTACATTATCTTATAGGTTGTTTTTCTAATGCCCTGAAAACTATGAAAACAATAGTAAACAACTACTCATAAATAAGTTTTTTTATATAAATTTGCTCGAAGTTCTTCTGAAAGCAGAAATTGGTTTTGATTCTAAAACGCTATCATGATGTGTGCCTGAGCCTCTCCAAGTTTGATCAAACATGTATATACCTATCCTGACCTTGACCAGGGAACCAAGGTAGACAGCACATCTGGGTGAATGTATACATTATGACAAAATATTTTGTGGTGACCAATAATTGTTTTTTTTTTTCTGTAAACTTTGCGCGTTCGAGGTATAGCAGTACGAAGGTAGCAAAAACGACGCAGCATATGTGTTATGCCATTCGCCTCTGAGTGCAAGTCACTGAAATAGTGTGCAGTCTTTTCGCCGACAACAAGCCTATATAAGACATTCAGTACTGACACCATTATTTCATGACGTACCGTAAAGTGAGGTAACTTAGCACCACCATGGGTAACTTTGCACCATTAAATTTATTTCGTTCTATGTTGGAATTCTGGAATTCCAGGATAAAAGTCACACTAAAGAATTGTTTATTATTAAAGCTATTATAGTGAAGTCTTCAAGACTTTGCGATTCTGCAAACTTTCACTACAACAAAAATATGTAGTGCAACGTAACCCCAAAATTAGGCGAAGTAACCCTGCTTTACGGTAGTATTAAAGACGAAGGTATAACGTACACACCTATACCTTTTAAAATATTGCGCTTAAATTTTCCTACGTAAAAATAACCGCAAAGACACCCATTCTCGCCATTTTCTGTTTCCAGCGAATATGTTTAAATGAGCAGTGGTGAAATTGAAATGGGTATACACACCTGTGACGTCTTATGAATGTTGTTCGTGAGCAGATATTAGTCATGCGCGATGAGCAGTTTTATAATAACATTGTAACCGCCGCAGCTCTGCGCATTGCTCGGCGGTTAGTGTAGGCGGTCACCTTAAGGCGGCCGCCTACCCCACGCTTCAAGTGCGTTGCAGTGTGTTGGTAAACAGGTTTTTCTACGAAAATATTCCACGTATGTCCATTGTGTTAACGTACGAAAAGAAAACAAACTTCAGACAAGGTCGGAACTTCATTATAAAGACGCCACGCTCATTGAAAACATTGTTTCTAAGCCCTCCAACATGGCTAAAAACGGCCTTTTCAGACTTTCGTACTTCAAAATACACTAACTGGATGTATGTGAAACTCAGATTGCCACCTGCACTGAACTTAGTTGCAGATGTTCCATCAATAAAATAATATGGTCACCGCTTAATGTCCCATAGTAAAAACCGATCGGCGGGAAGCTTGCACGCTAGTTCAGCGCTTGGCTCGTTGAGACGACGCGGCATTTGATGCACGCTTCAAGGTCGACCTTACAGCTCCGTCGGTTTTGAGCCTCTCAAGCGCGGGTAGGCGGCGCCCTTAAGCGATGATCAGAATATACCCATTTCACTTAAAGGCTGCTATGAGACGTTCAATGGGAGCTTTATTTATCTCGTAGGCTCTAAGTCTGGAGGTTATATGTGAGATTTGGGGGGAGGGTAGGTTGTCAGGGGTTTGCAAGCAGCCGGCGACTGAGTAAATGAGCAGCCATTGTCCTGCGTCGGTCGCCCAGAGAGACGTGATTACAAGCGCCGGTATCGGCGATGTTGTGTGACAATGAGCGAGGGTTGAAGTGGGGTTGGTTGGTCTGCTACCCCTCCTCCTCTAACTCACCCTATACTAAGGACAGACATCCTCTCCCCTTACTACTCAATCGATAAATCAAGGAACGTTTTCTGCTGATTCCGCTCTGTGCTCGCCACTCTATCCACCCCTCCCTCTTTGCTCTAACACCAGTCCCCACCCCTCTCCTAAACCCTCCCCCTTCTCCTATGTCGGCAGCATTTACATGCCAGGCTTCCACGGCTAGTACTCCATATGCATGGCAGTTTATTAGTGAAGCACAGAATATTTCCTGAACTCATTCAATGCTGAGCTGTAAATCAGACACATGGAAAGGTGTCAGCGAAGGGACGCACGTGACAGAAATAAAAAAGCCCTCCTTTTTTTCTCTCTCACTCTCTCTCTCTCTCTCTCTGCTGAAACAAACTCGAGTGGCATGAAATAACCCGTCATCCCCTAGAGAAAATTACGGAGCTACCCACTAGGGTTCAATTTACAGTCCGATCATTGTGCTCCAGCGATACGTATATCGGGCAACATTTCTCAATATCAGCCAAACAATGTTTTGTCGAGGATTGCACCCCTTTTTTAATTTTGATTTTGTAAATTCTGCTACTTTCAGTTAATGTGTTTTCCGTTTATCTGTGTTCCAAGTCTTCTGCAGTTAGCATGTGTACAAAGTTGCCAATAACATTTTTCTATACAGAAAGTAATCGTTCGTAGGCGCCCTTCCCTGCCAAATTGTTTTGTCGCAAACACTAACCTTATTTTTTGCTGACAACGAATTTTTGATGGTGGTAAAGGAATGTTTCTGTGACCACAAAAATATTTGGAAGCCTTATTGCCAACAAAATATTTTGTAGCTGCCACATTTTTTCCGTGTTGAATCGCTTTTTTCTTCTATACTGGCTTTCAGGTATGTGAAAATTTAACACTTTTGAGGTATGTACACGTTTACTCTATCTGAGACGAACTCGAAGCGATTCGCCTATGTTAAGCTCTGCAAGAACAGCAGGTCTGCATATTCCCACCCACCAGTGTAACCTACGATCTACATTATGGGCTAAACGTCAAGTATAGCAATAACAAGTCGATTGTGAAGCAATGAAGGCGTCCATACTTGTGTAAGAAAAAAAAAGAATCCGTTATGAATATTGAAACTCAAAATTGCAGTAGAATTGAAAATGGGATATAGTGTTACTGTAAAAATGATTTATACCCTAGCTTAACAGTGAAACTATTTTGTACAAGTTTCCTCCACTACACTAGTTAATATAGTTTATGTTGCTTGAGCATTAGTATTAAAGTTATTAAATGATCGTTGATAGTATTTACACCTTAACTAACACATAACAATTTCGTTACATCTGTAAAACTAAACAAATGTAGCCTTGGAAGTACATACATTTCCCATTTGATATCACAGCCAATAGAAGATAGTAAAGAGTTTATTTACGAACAGCAACCAATTATAAATAGAGACCTAAAACAACGGGGCTTCAATAGATCAATTTTCCATTTGCCCTTAAATAAAAAAAAAACGTATTCGCGGAACAGTTATGAACGGAGATACGGGTAAACACCCGAATGCTGAATTTACTGAAAACGTCTTGCTAGCGCTGTGTAAATTTCCGAGTGATATCTTAAGGCCCTTATGAAATATCACTCGCTTCAGTAGATTAGGTTATCTCAGTCACATGGCCAGGTTGTGTCGATTACCATGATTTGATAACCACGTGCAATGCTATTCAAGGTTTTTAAAATGACGGAAATCCGAATAAAGCCTACATATTGTCTGCGTGATAAATATGTTGCTAAATGCTACATTCACAGTGTATTCTTTACACGTATTATATTTACATTTAAATATATAAGCTTTTTTGGTTTATTAGTTGACTAAGAGGCCATCAGTTGAAATTGTGAAAACGAGTAAACTTCTCTAGGGTAAAATACCAAACACCAAAAAGTAGTAATTTTGGTTGACGTACCCTACCTACCTTTGTGAATTTTCATAAGCGCCTATGGAGTGTAGCTTCTCTGTTTACTGGGGGCCGTGGTGGCCGAGAGGTCAGACCTCTCGCCTTCCACCAAGGCGATCCAGGTTCGATTCCCCGGCGGGTTCGGTCCCCGGATACCGCTGGTCAGCGGGTTTTCTCGGGGATCTCCCGTTCCCTGCGTCCATTATTTCCGGCACTGCTCCATACTCACACCTTGTCATCCCTCATCAGCACTAAATACCTCGCTGTTGAGCGCTGACCAAAATCTCTCACTCACTCTGTATACTGCAGGATATGGGGTCGCGAAGTTTGTCGCGTCTGGCCTCACCACGGACGAGCTGACGTCGGTCATAAGAGCGGGGAGGTGGGGGGACCAATAATGCTGGACGAGGTCTGCCCCAGGGTTGAAGGCGTCACAGTACGTCCGGCGTTATAATCGCCTCTATCCGCGTCCCCTGCCCCTCCTTGCCGTCTTCATTCGTGCCTGATCGACCACAATATCATCAAGTTACTCCTCCCTCGTCGTGCGGCTCACCCCAGGACCTTTTGCTTTTGATGTGATGAAGTCTGCTCTACTCGAGGACCCCCGTCTCTCCCGGCAGGCTTCTTCCACGAACTGGCTGCCTTCACTGGTGCCAACACCACCACCTCGAACACTGCCGTCGTCAGTTCTTTACACTCTTCTTATTTCTCACTAACGCTTATATATTCAGTGGCGTGGCTAAGGTTTCGTTTCGGAAGGACCCAAAATGAAGTTACTGAGGGCGCGTTATTAGCAACTTTCATAATTTTTTTATTTTTATATTTCTACCAGATATTTTTCTTTAGACATAAATCGTGACTAAATTTAGCTCTTACGAAATTTTTTTCTATGATAGTTTTTGCATAATCACTTCTAAAAGTAAAAATTTGCATGTCATATTTTTAAGAACAGCACTAAAACCTACTTACTGAACTGAAATAATTCACACTGAATAATGATATTGCAGGCTAGAAAGTCTACTATATTAAAAAAAATTTAATTTGTGAATTTACTACAGTTAAATATTAAATTTCAGCTTTTTAAAGTGCAAAAATATTATATGTTTTATAGTATACCTTGTAGCTTACATCATTATTCAATGTGAATTCTTTCAGATGGTAAGTCAGTAGGTTTTAGTGTTGTTCTTAAGACCGTGATATGCAAATTCTGATACTGATGTGCGATTATGCAAAAATTACTATAGAAAAAAATGCGTAAGAGCTAAATTTAGTCACAATTTATGTTTAAAAAAAAATGGTACAAATATATAACAATAAAAAATATATGCAAGTTGCTATATATAATGCCCTTAACAGGTATATGTAACTGGTGCATGAATTGTGTATCAGCGTGCTGCGTTTGTTCTTTTCCACGGGAAACCGCTAAACTTAATCCTAATATTATAATTTATTGATTTGTGGACATAAGCCATTGCACATATTTTGCTTAGAAAACTTGTGTTGAATGACAAAGTACAAGACAGGAAAAGAACAAAAAACTATGTAAAACACAAAAATTCCCGGAGGAATTCTGTCATTTTTTTTTATGTTTTAGTATTTTTATTAATTATTATATTAAACAAAGAATTCTAGATAAAGAATTGAGTCGAATATCGACGCAACACCCATAAACAAACGACAGACACAAATACAGAACCAGATTCCCAATATGAAAAAAAAGATGGAAAAAGACAAAAACAGTGAACAGTGGATGACAATTAAAAGACGATGGACAAACAACACGAGTTAAAAACAACGAGAAAAAAAATGCAACGTTTCGGGAATTGCGATCGTGAAACTGAAACACAGCTGGTTGGAACACCAATATGTTTGTCCACGAAAAGAACACACAATTACAAATAACCTTCTTTCACTTTAAAAATGCAGCACTCATATAAGAAAGATGATTTTGAGGCACCTCAAAATGGCTAAAACTCCCTTTTTAAAAGACTCCTGTAGCTTAAAAAACACCGCCCGGATTCGTAAAACGAAAATAAGGAAGCATGCGCTGGTCTTTAATATGCACTTTCCTTAAATAAAAAAAAGGGTCACCTCTTGAAGTCTCATAGAAAAAAGCCAGAGACCGAAACACTGCACACAGTTTTTGTGCTCCGCGCATGAAGGCTGTGACACGGTTAAGCGTTTCTTATTGGCAGGGTTGACATTTCGAAGCCCGCGGCGAACTTCTAGAGAAGATTATGGCATCATGCCTTAACCTGGCCTCTAGGCGGAAGTCACTGAACTGCCGTGCAGTCTTCTCGCCGACAACTATGAGACATTCACTGGCGACACTGTAATCGTTGATGTCCCTGTGTTATGCCTGTAGGTACTGACATTTATGTACTTGAACTTCCCGCCTTGATTCCTCTAGGTTGGTGACACCACTGAGGAAGGCATAGAGGAAAATAATAATTTAAAAAAACCTCTCTTTGTGTACTCAAGATGGCGTCAAAATTGCTATGTTGTCTCGACTTGTTAATTTTGTCAAGTGGATTGTTTTTGTTTTGTGGACTGTCTACATTCGCTCAAGTTAAGATAATAATTTTATTGCTTAATATGAATTATACACTCTACAAAGGACCGTAAGTTCACTGAGTTTCATCATTTTAAACTTCGTGAAAAAATTCAGTAAAGGCTGGAGTTTTATCGGAAACGACTACATGCGCGTGTAATGTTCTTAGAATGCTCTCACTAAAGATATCACTGACGCATGTTGAGAGTATTTTGTACAAACCTCGGTCTGCCAAAGTTCAGTACACCGCTCGGCGGCTAGGGAGTGTGGCAAATAGCTTCACCTCTGTATAAGTGGCCTGAAACTGCGCAGTGACGTCACCAGTGGTGAGACGGTTAGAGATATGGCGATGTCTAAGGCAGTTGAGGGTGGAGTATATCCAGACTCTGGGGGTTCCTGAGGGAAGCCATACGACGTCCTCCAACTCCCGCGGGAACTTGTAGCCAGGGCCAGACAATGGTCACCCATCGATCCTTCGTTAACCCGCTACCCTACTTTCCACATTTACCACATCATATCTCCAAGCCATGCTTAAGGGGCAGTGTTAGACAATTTTATTGTAATTTCAGTTTTTAAGCCAAAACATTTATTCAAATTGCATTATGAAAATTTTCTCTTCGACAAAGCATAGGATATATTCATGGTAATTTGCTTGGCAATCTTTCATTAATTTGTCATGTAGAATAATTGCGAGAGAAATCTTGAAAGATGACCTATATTTAGAGACCGGAAAAATTCGCGAGTTCACTGACCTGTAGGCTAGCCTGCAAGAATATTTGTGAACTGAAGCAGGCAACAGATGCTCATTAGCTGCTTGCTGTTAAAAGTGATAGGTCTGTTTTAGGTTCATTTTTATTATTGGCTCTGAGACTACCAGAAAGTGTCTAATACGTCAAAGGCCAATTGCGAAAGTGACCCAAACTTACAGTTGATGGAATTCTAGATTGTGCACAAAAGAGAACGCGAATTTTTCAGGTCTCTACCTATAATTATCTTGCAATGACTCTGCATGACAAATAAATAAAATTTTACATTATCATTATGGACTGGAAAATTTCGCGAATTCAATAACATGTAGGCTAGAATCCATTATACTACGCATACTCAAGGCCCGTTTATTCGTTCATTGTCTACTGTTCCACCGAGTAGCAGCTAGTGGACAAATAGTCGGGGCTTGAGTATGTATAGTACAATGGATTCTAGCCTACAGGTCATAGAATTCGCGAAATTTCCCGTCCCTAATTTATCATTTACGTCAAGAAGTTTACAAAGAATATATTCTATGCTCTGTCAAAGAGAAAATATTGATAATACAAATTGAAAAAAAAAAAAAAAAAAAAATGTTATGGCTCAAAAACTGAAAATACAATGAAATTGTCTAACACTCCCCCTTAAACCTTGACATGCATGATTAGTAGAGGTACGTAAAGTTCGCAGATACAATCCAGGTCAGGTTGAACGCCAATTATGTATACTGCATTGTCATGTCTGTGACTTGCTGGCGGCTGTTACGAAACGCGTTTGACTACTGCAAGCCAGTAGTAAATAAGGAAATAATGCGAAGTTCTATTGCTTGCTACCTGCTTGTACGGTTATAAGCCAATAGATAATCGATTGTGGCCAGTGGGAGTATAGGAGTGACAAGTCTAGGCTGCTGCCAGATGAATCCGCGAAATTGATGTGATCTACAACCAGAAGTTATGGTTGTGTTATGGTTGTGCATCACATATGTTGTGCGGTGCGCGCATCGCACGCCCTGGTCTAGTGGAGAGGGGAAGGTGCGCTCGCGCATGCGTGTAAGGGGTTGGCGAGTCAGGTGAGTGCTGGAGGTAGGAGGAGTATTGATCGCGCGCCGGGAGAAAAGTATTGACCGCGAGGACTAGCAGGCGAGCTGGCATCAAGCTGAACGCCGTGGAATGTTACTGTTCGCGTAGTTTTTTACAACTGCTGAAGCGATGGTACCATGCGCGGCTGTATTAAAATATGTATCTGTATGTTCCTGGAAACTTGTAAGGCGAGTGCAGTATTAATGGTTGATAAAAAGGCACTGCGATAGGCAGCATGAAGGCCGGGAGTTTCGCGAACAAAATGGCCAGGCTGGCAGGTCTGGAAATGTAAAATGAGGACGTCACATTGGAATGTTAGCGGACTTCGCGGCAACACTGCTGTTGCAGTTAATGTTAATGACATGTTTTTTTTTTGTTAATTCCGAGTACCTATTGTTTTGAGTAAAAGCCTGCCTATTTTGACGGTAAATGTGTGTGCGCGTTGTGCTTCGGCGACTACCTGGTGTAGGAGAAAATTTCTCCTACTTTTCTGGTATCTCCAAAAGCCTTGCTGGGTTCAGGGTTGGACCTAGTTTTGAGGCCGACTAATGCGATAAGCGGAACAGGTTTGGACGGACGGCGAGTTCACCAAGGTCAGCACATAAGGTGCTGTTTCGGCGTTTATTTACTTCTCCTCTTGAACAGGGCGGAAAAAAAATTCCAATTCTGAGAAGAATCCAAGAAATTGTCAATTTGTGTTGTACTAGTATCATATTGTATATGGGTTTAGATTCACTGTATAGTACTTTGGATCGTACATAGTACGTTAATTTTTCACTTTGGAATCTAGATTGTGGGTAAATGTACCCTTGAAATTCATTAAAATTTTTTGTAATGCACATTATTGTTGATAGTAAACTGGTTGACAGACTTAGTGCATATACTTGACTGGTTGAAAATGGACTTAGTGCTTGTAAAATACTGGTTGAAAATACTTGTGTAACTTCTACTATAAGCAGAGCTATTAAGGTGAATGAGGTAAACATTAATTTGAGATTGATTTTGATATCATCCCCGTTGGGTGTGATGAGAATCGCTGTAATTTTTGATATCTTAAACATTGTAATTTTTTTTTGTACTTAAAAAATCTGATTTGCTTACTCTGAGAATAATAAATATCTGTTGTGTATTTACTTGGGTGTTTGCTCTTTAAATGCACCACAACGTACCTCTAATTATTAGAGCCGAAAAGTTTGCACCAATGCCTTACGCGCACATCTGCAGCTATAGTCACGCCTTCCTGGGGATTCTCCGCAAATTACAGACGTGTGGTGTTGCACTAATCGTAGCCTCGTTGGCATAGTCAAATGAGAACTACCTCTGCACAAAGCCAACAGCCATGAAGCAGCATTTCACATGTGTATGGCATAGACACAAGTTTGTGCAAAAATCTCTGCAAACATTTCCGAACTCTAATTGTTAGAATAGATTCACATATTTGCATGCTATTGACTTGAGAGCAGACACATGTGTTAACTGAAAACATTGACGATGTGTCATACGTATGGACCTATTATTAAAACTTCCCAGTGGTTTACTTTGTTTAATATTTCGAAATATTTTTTATTTGAGCTACGTTTCAGTATGTAATTAATTTAAATGCAGTATTTTATTTATTTTGGTAGTTCTATTTTTTGATGACCGCTTACTTTAAGCGTTATTTTACCCATATTATGAACATAAACTGGGGCAACGACTGGATTCTTCGAGCATTTATACATAAAGTGCTTATAAATTGTAACCTAATGGAGGTAAGTATGTTTATTCAGTCACGTATCCAGGTTTGCTGATCACATGATTATACCTGCGAGAAATTCAGGGATTTTAATGTCAAGAGTTCAAAATAAGCCGACATATTTTATATATTTCTTTTAAAATGTTGTTATTTAACTTGTGTTATGTAACGTTATGTATTCGTTCCGTGCTTCTTTATTCGATATTTCAAATAAGGCGTACTTGTTTGCGGTTTTGTTTGAGACTACTTTTGACATTTGTTTTAGTCGCAGCACTTGGCTTGTTTCGTCTGCTGTGACAACAGCTCGCCCTGCTTTTGATCAGGGTTAACTCGTGTACTACAGTGTATTTGTAAACAACACAGCAGTCATAGTTATTTCAACATCTGCTTTGAAAACAGTCTTGCTAATTTCATTCAATGAAGAATTTTAACTGATTTTTTATTCCAAATGAAACATACTTTTAGTTCTCAGTTTCTCCCTTGAAAATCTGGAAACGCCAGGGAAATTATAGGGAAATTTTATACTGATGTTCCTTAACAACCGTAGGCAAATGCTTCGTTCACGATTTATAATATCTAAGTTGCGTCTTGATGCTGGAGGAGGTAGTGGGAAAGGAAGGAGGGGTTACTCGTTTCCGTACTTCTTGTTTGAGACCCGTAGAAGACTGGGGAAGGAAGAGTGAGGAGTGACTTGGTTAGGAGGGGAAGGAGGGAGGGAGGCCCTTAAGCTACAAGGGCGTAACAGCAGCCCCGGTAAGGCTGACGCGGTAACGAAGACAATTTCTCCCGGGCGGGCGGGGGTGTAGCGACAAGAGCTGATATCGACGCCAGTAGCAGCTTCGAGTGTCGGGCCACACTGCAGCACGCCAATTTCCTCCTTACGGGACTCTCTATCTCGCGGCTCCAAGAGGCACTGCGTAGAAGCGGAATCATGACTTTGAAGTTCTCACGAAAACGTAGTCTACCGTTGACACTGGCGGTCATATCATGAGCCAAGCCAATCATTAGGGAATAGGGAAAGCAACATTTAGCGTTTTGTTTTGGATATGGGCTTGGATTCATACAACTTTATGTTCGTGTCACTTTAGCAGTTGGTTTTTGTCTCATTTGACACATCCTAAAAGGCAATGAGAAAATAATTAAGAGACCCGAAAATTTTACGAATTCATTTGAGAAGGCGTTGTTGAAATTTTTAAATTTTCATTTCAAAATTCAAAATTTTTTTATTAAATACAAATATATTATTAAATACAAATATATTTTATTTTTGTTTTACCATATGTCAAATCATCTCCTTCAACATTGTTACTTACTGTGATTTTTTTTTTGTCGGTTTGGTATGTCAGTTAGTTTCAGTGGCGTTCATAAAACCGCAAAGTGAAAATTTTGACGTTTATGACTCATTACGCAAAAACTATGAGAGATACACAAATTTCCTAAGAGGAAGATTTAATCACAATTTGTTTCTAAAATAAGATTAAAATATTTGTTACAAAAATAAAAAATAAAAAATGACGTTGAAAACTGAGATGAACCGCGCCCTTAACAACCAAATTTTGGAAGAAAAAAAAACATTCTTATTGTACCTTTCATAATGGAATGCAAGAATATCATTCTTCTACAGTAACTTGTTTGACCGCTATTTTCATCTGAAGTGGCATGTTCCTGTTCAGTTTCGATATTTTATGTGCTTAAGGGGAGAGGGATATCGTTATTACCACCCCAATCCCCTTATCGTGATCACTGTATATTCCCTGCTCCTATATATAGGCTATATATATATATATATATATATATATATATATATATATATATATATATATATGTATGTGTGTGTGTATATATACGACTAGCTTGGCGTACGCTCGGCGACTGCGCATCTGTGTGGTGTGCTGGTCTGTGTCCTCACCATACAGGGACGTCAATTACGCATTCACGCAGCGACTTTGCCGGAGACTCGAGTCCATTATTTCGCGGTGTATCGCCCCCTTCCATCCCTCCGTGCAGTCATCCACTGCCGCACCCTCTGTACCAGCGTGCCGAGCAAATTGAATAGCACAGTCCCCCCCCCCTCCTGCCTTCCGCAACAATTCCACCACTCATCCTCCCAACACCACACACATATCCCCCCGTCGCATCGCTTCATGAGGTCCGGCTAAACAAGACGTCGCACATACTTCAGGCAGCCGCCTACCTCACACTCCAAATGCGTTGCAGTGTGTTCGAAAACAGTTCTTTCTACGAAAATATTGCACGTGTGGTCTTCGTGCCAACGTACGAAAAGATAACACACTTCAGACAAGGTCGGAACCTCATTCTTAAGACACCATGCTTATTAAAAACACTGTTTCTAAGCCCTCCAAAATGGCTACAAACGGCCTTTTAGACTTCGTACTTCAAAATGTACTAACCGGATGTATGTGAAACTCAGACTGCGACCTGCACTGAACTTAGCTGCATACTTTCCACCAATAAAATATATGGTCACCGCTTAGTGTCTCATAGTAAAAACCGTTCGGCGAGAAACTTGCACGCTACTTCAGAGCTTGGCTCGTTGAGGCGACACGGCATTTGATGCGCGCTTCAAGGTCGACCTTACTGCTCCGGTTTTTTTAGCCTCTCACGCGCTGGTAGGCGGCGTCCTTAAGGTGACCGCCTTCTTAAGCCGCCAAGCTCAGCGTGCGCAAATGTTGTCTGCTTGTGTATAGCAGTCAAAGATCGTTACACTCGTGGGTACACAATTCAGGTTTACCACTAGCGGCCGAAAATGGCGAAAATGATTGTTTTTGCGGTATTTTTTAGGAATGAAAATTTTGATGAAGAATATTTTGAAAGGTTGAAGTGTATACAATAGAACTTTAACTATTACGTCATGAAATGGAAGGGTCGCCCCTGTATGTCTCATAGAGTCGCGTTGGCGAGAGGACTGCACGCTAGTTTAGTGACCTGCGCATAGAGGCTAGGGTGAAGCGTGATGCACATGGCCGGATTTACCACTAGGCTCGAGCCTAAGGCGCAACGTTCACAAGGGCGCACTTTTATCCAGGAAAACATATGAAGAATTTCCCGTCGTTATTTTTAAAAATATCAATATGGCGACGAGTAAAAATTTTTTTAATGTCTTTACTTTTGGTAGTGTTGACTTATGGTTTCTCTATTAGTTTTATCTGCTCTATGGCCAATCCAGCCATTTAATTTCATATAACTGTGTTACAATTAAGATGAATTATTATTGTGTTACTACTGTTATTATACATAGCGAGAGGATAGAGAAGAGTAATTTAAAATAACGTGGCGCTGAAAACGAGGCAAGGACGCCTACCAAGTGCAAAAATGCGTAGCAGCGTGTTCGTAAATACGCTTTTTTTTATAAGAAACTATTCCACATATGCTCAATGTGTCTATGCACGAAAAGTAAATATACTCGAAACGATGACTGAAAATCATTTCGGAGAACCTCAAAATGGCCGAAACCAGCTTTTTCAACCTGTTATATCTGAAAATCTACTTGCGGGATTCGCGTGAAACTACTCCAGGAGCATGCAATGAACTTTGCTTAACACATTCCAGCAATAAAAAGATGGGGTCACCTCTGAAAGTGTCAGGCGAGTGATCTACGATACCACTGCACGTCGTTTCAATGTCTTGCGGTAGAGGTGATATTGCGCCAGATGAGCCGGTCAACATCGCCCATGGCGCCGCGCCTCACTCACACTAACACACAGCCAGTAGGCGGGCGCCTTAAGGAAGGATGTAAAAACAGAAGCTGCGAGGGCGCTAATCTGACGGGCCTGGTAGTCTTTGGCTTAGGACGTCTAGAAGCTTAAATCCGGCCCTGGACGCATGCATTCTGTCGTTCTCACCGCTTCCGCACTTCCAGGGCCAGGTCTAGAACACGCTGAATACTTCATCCAGGCAGCCACCTTAACGTGCAGTAGCATAGTGGAAGGGCAAACACCTTTTCATGTAAATCAGCACATTGGCGTTGGCAGGCGGGTTTTCTCGGGGGTATACTGTTCTCCCTTGCGTTCGATTTCTTTCGGTGCCAAATGCTTAATTGAAGTCGCCTCCCCCCTCCTCCAGCTAGTTTTCAGGATTTCGCTGTTATTTAAAGTGGAATCTCACCACTCGTATTGAAATGTTCAATTGATGAGTCGTAACTGAGGTCCGGTAGTTTCTAGATAAGATTTTCGTATCATCTTGTTTCGGTGTCTTGCACACACACACCTGCAGCTTTGCTTTATGGTCAGTGAATGAGTGTTTTTAACTCTCACTTGTCTTGGTGTTGGGGTCGCGGTGGCCGAGGGTTCAGGCCGGGTTCGAATCCTTGCGGGGTCGGTCCCCGGATTTCGCATGTGGGAATCGTGCCGGACATTGCCGCTGGTCGGTGGGTTTTCTCGGGGATCTTCCGTTTCCCCCTCCCTTTCATTCTGGCGCTGCTCCGTACTCACCTCATGTCACCCCTCACCAGCGCTAAAGACCTCGATGTTAAGTGCTGACCAAAATATCTCATGTATGTCTTGATGTTATACTTGCATATCACAGCCGTATCACAGACCAAAAGTAATACAGACGCGCAGTGACGAGGCGACTCGTTTGATACGGGCGAACTTGGCCGCTCATTGGCTGTCCGAGGTTGTTGATACCAACCCCGTGTTTTTTCGACTCCTGCATGTTACTAACGTGCGTGACTGCGTTCGCGGGCCTACCGGTTATTTCACTTCTGTATTACTAAATATTCTGTGGTCGTATGATGTTACAGTAACCTTGATTTGATTGACACAGTCAAATAAGAGACGCCCCTACATAAAAACACGTTGCCAATAACCGTCAAACAGAGCTGGCGATGTGCACGTAGGACATTGAAACAAAATTGCTCAAAAAATATTTTCGTGGCAATTACGTTACTCCACCTACCGTATGTCCGTATGCTCTGTGCTTACATCAAGGTAACTTTGTAATTGTACTAAGAACATACTTTTGTATTTTTTTTTTACTTTCCAATAAGTAGGACCATAAACTTATCGCGAAAATAATTTTGCCCCAGTTTGTTTCAGCGTCTTACGTGCACATCTGCAGTTATGCTTCATGGTTATTGGCTGCGTGTTTTTGCGAAGTGACGTTTCTTATTTAACTGAACCAGTCACAGCAAGGTTACTGCAACACAACACGTTCTGTGATTTGCAGGTATAACCTCAAATACAGGATGTATCAGTACAGAAATTACAAACTTTCAGGAGAGAGAGTACACCCAGACTATGGGAAATCACATAGCAATGCGTGACGACACAAAACACAAGAAAGACAGGACACGAACAAGAGGAGAAAACATGTTTATAATTCATAATACAGCAAAAAAACTAAGAAAAAAAGAACATACTGTTGTCAAGAAAGTAGGTGTTGGAAATTTCGACCCCGGCGCATTGAAGATGGGACGTTTTGTGAAAATACCGGGCGTGTCCCGGACTTCCCCAGCAGTTACCATGGTGCGTCCAAGGTCCTCACCACTGTTAACGGCAGTTTCGTTACCAGTGCCTTGACGTAGGAGTAATGAACATGTTGTCTCCTCTAACAGTGTCCTGTCTTTTTTCTTGTGTTTTATGTATTCACTACCGCACCAGGAAAGCGTTTCCGACCACGCATTGCTATGTGATTTCCCATCGTCTGGGTGTACTCTCTTTCCTGAAAGTTTGTAACCACTGTACTAATACATCCTGTATTTTGGTCAGCACTTAACACCAAGTTTTTAAGAGTTGGTAAGGGGTAACAATATGTGAGTGTGGAGCGCGCCAGATTGTGGGGGGGGGGGGGACGGGAAATCCCCGAGAAAACCCGTCGGCCAGTGGCATCGTGCTGCACGATTCCTACACGCGAAAATCCGGGGACCAACCCCGTCGGAAATCGAACTCGGATCGCCTTTGTGGGAGAAGAGCTCTCTAGTCATTGCTGCAACCGCGGCCCCTATTACATTTAAGACTCTCGCCCTATGTTAAGGACGGCAATGTCTCTAGCTAGAGACGAGAAACATGCCGGCTATCTTCCAAGAATAAAATATCTGCGTACTCAAGTAGACATAAGTAGCAGTTCATTGGCTGCTCTATGTTACAGTGATATCACATGACTGTGCGTGCAATTAGTTGTTCCTTCATTATTGGATCAGATCCGTCAATGAGGTGTCAAATTAGTCAGGGGCCAGTAGCGGAAGTGACGCAAACAGAAAGCACTTTGAATTCTAGCGTGTGGCCAAACGAAAACGCGAATTTTTCAGGTTTCTACCCATTGCGCAAAATTATTCTGTATCACGAGGATGTCTTCTGTCGTAGCGAGGAGGGCTCCTAGTGTTCTGACAGCGACTATACTCTTGTACGGAGGATGATGTGACGACGATCACCCCTAGAGAGGCTGTCATCCTCCTCGCTAGCTGCCCCGTCTCCCCCTTACTCTTCGCGAAATACCATTTAGTAAATTGGTTCTCAAACTCGGCGCGGGGAGCGCTAACTGTTGTCAACTCCGTTTGTCTTTTGTCTCACAATTTTTCCCCTCTCCTGTGAGCCGGGACCGCGTCTTGAATATATGACTTTTTTTTGTCGTCTTCTCCTACGCCCTCCGTCCCAGCGAAGGAAGTTGTAGACAATGTCGTGACGGCTCCAAAGGATTTTCCTCGACAACATTCCTATTACATTTAGCGCGCACGGCTCGTAGTTGGGAGTTGTGCCACCAGGACGCGCGATTGTCGCTGGCATTCCCGCCATTCCGCCCACGTTCCAAGGCGACTCCCAGCTAGGAGCACTTTTCTCGACACGTCGCGAACATCTCCACAACTGGCACAACTGAGATTAGAGATTGGGTTAATACTTTCAGGAGTATGATCGGGCCACATTCGGGATACTCTGCAATTTTTCTTGTGAAAATTATAAAGCATTTCTTTGTAGTTTTGCAAACTTTTGTAAACGTACAAAAATTTCCTTGTAAAATTATTTGTATTTAATGTTACGATTTTCTTTGCAAACAAAACAAATGAAACATTTGTTCTTCACGAAAATCATAGGTTTGTCTCAAGTCATCCTTAGGAATGCATTTTGCTGGAGTAATGTGAATATTCAAATTAATTACATGCTTAGAAAATAAGAAGGTTATGTCGTTACACTGAATATTTTGAATATATTTAAATATAAAAATAACTATCATGTAAGTCAAGGTGATCTAGGAGTAAGCTGCGAGGTAATTAAGCGCAATGATACAGGTTCGAAACGTGGTGCATTCACGCAGCTGTTTTCTCTAAATAATTACATGTAAATTTTTTTAATTTAAAAGTTATTTAATAAATAACTTCAGTGTCATGATTGTAATCAAGTAAACACTTACAATTAAGTTTTTCCTTATTGCAAGTATAACTACAGTGCTATAACTTGTAATTTAAAAAAAAACATATACATAATAATTTTTACAAGAAACTCCTCTGGCACCGGAGTTCCAACGTTTTTTTCTTGTGATAATTCAAGAACATTTTTAGAGTATACTTAAGTGCCAGTTCTTATTCTTCGAAGAACTATCCCACGCTGAATAAACTCATTTGGTTTATACTTATACATTTTTTTTTTAGCGGTACTTGGCGAGTTTCTTTCTGCTAACAGCCAGGTTAACTATGAGTTAATCTAGAAGTCATTCCCGTAGCGTATTGTTTGCTTGAAATTTTACTGGGGTTACTTTTTGAACGTATCAAGATGACATTTTACCCTGGCCACGCTAACGCCATGACAAGTAACCCGGAAGTTTCGCGGGTTCGGTGACCTGCGTGCTGGACTTCATAGTCCTGTTACAGAATATCTAGGAATGCAGAAGTGAAACAGCCTATAGGTAGGATGGTGAACTTTTCGCGAAAATAACTTTGTCTCAGTCTGTTTCAGTGTCTTACGTGCACATATGTAGTTATGCTTCGTGGTCAGTGATAGGATATTTTAACTGTCATAAGCCGTGGCTATCTACCGGCAAATCGCAGACGTGTGTCATTGCAGGAACGTTATTGTAATTGGCTCAGTCGAATGAGATACGGCTCTTCACTTATACTCGCCGCCAATAACCATGAAGCAAAATTGCAGATATGTACGTAAGATACTGAAGCAAAGTGGGGCAAAATTCTTTTCGCGAAAAACCAAGGTCTCTATTCATGGTTAGTGATTGGATGTTGTAACTCTCTCTCTTTTTTTTTTTGGGGGGGGGGTTCTGTTCACAAATTGCAGACGTATGGTGTTGTAGTAATCTAATTGCGACTGGCAGTGTGAAGTGATGTCTCTCCTTTGACTGAATGAGATACGGCTCTTCACATACACACGCTGCCAAAAACCATTAAGCACAGCTGCAGTTGTGTACGTAAGGCATTGAAACAAACTGGGACAAAATTATTTTCGCGAAAAGTTCATGGCCCAGGTAGTAATGGTTTAATCTTTACGTTTGTCAAGTGGTTAACATAAGAGTAATATTCTCCCCTGACATGAACAGTTTTGTTTTCCGCAGTGTGGTAATGGGGTTGTGTGTATTGTTTGCAGGCCTGCCGGCGCGTGACTCACAGGAGCCCTACTACGGCAAGCTGATTGGCAAGCTGGTGGAGTATGCGCACGGCATCACAGGCACGGCATACGCCGTCGATGACAGCACTATCTTCATCAAGGGCTTCAGCTATGACGGCACAGGACCCGGTACGTAACCCCCACCTACCTTTGTCCGAGCTACAGTCAACACAGTGACGACAGTTTACTGTCTACCTGCGAGTCCTGGCGGGGACACGGATACCCATTTACATGTTGGGGGGGGGGGGCTCACTGAACATTTTTTAATTGTTTTAATCATTTTTATATTTGTACGAGACTCTTGTTTGTTTTATAGGCATACATTGTGCCTACATTTCACAGTAATAAATTTTTTTCTTTCTTAGTTTTTGTAAAGGCGATTCCCGATAAAGTGAGCACTCAAAGAAACTCTGCTAAAATTCTATTTTCAGCCATTTCGTATCTTTCCGCACGTCACGGCTAACGCCGGAAAATATCTAACCTCTCGAGACACGTCACTTGATGTTTGCGCGTGTGAGATAATATGTGCATCATGTATGAGACGATACAGTTTTATAAAAAATAGTTTATTAATTATATGAAATACAGTTACGTCGACTTCGATTGATTTTATTTTAGTACTAGCAGTCCCGCCGCGGCTTCGCCCGCGTGTAATTTTTGAAACAATGAAACTCTTTTACTTTTAATTTTTGACGGTAATACTTATTACGGAAATGATTAATACACCTGTTTATCCTCTTAATTTGTTGAGTATAGAAAATCCTAGGGATTTGCTCGCATATAATTCAGAAATGGTTGTTACCCCGGTTATTCTTCACTCCTTTAATTTAATTTATTTTTGGTAAGATATTAACAGAATTACCCTCATAACCATATTGCTAATATTATTCATAGCATTTATACGTATAACGAAACGTTAAGCCCCACATCCCTCTTCTCAACCACGAGTTCATATGCTCAGAGGTATGGGCAGTCCATTGAAATGCGAATGAATGTGTATGAGTTTGTGGAACTTCACTACACAAAAAGCTTATATTTTATTTTATGTAAGGACCTCTTTATAAACCACATTATTGGTTCTTCCATTAGGCGCAAGAATTGCCAAGTTGGTAGGTGAACTTACTCTGGAGCAGGCCACATAGAGTTGCCCATGTGAGAAGCAATTCTCCCTCAAGTCTATCCCTGCCACTTTTAGAGACTGTCCCTGAGCCTTATTTATAGTCATAGCAAAACAGACTTTGACAGGGAATTGTAATCTCTTGAATTCGAAAGGGTAGGCGGACGGTATGAATGGTATACGAGGTATGAAAACTGATTCACCCTGAGCACAACCAGTGATAATTGTGGCCTCAATTAAATTTTTTTGCAAAACCTTTACTTGGAGCCTGGTGCCATTACAAAGTTTTGGTGGG
>PNEQ01129909.1:48223-103340 GCA_003012365.1 Medauroidea extradentata | reverse complement strand
TCAACGTACGTTCAGCTTATCAAAAGATTACTGGCTTTTCCTTGTACGCGAAGCTACTGCCCTATTTGACTAAGCCAATAAGAATGCCACTAGTTTAATATTTAATGCATGTTATTGGTCTGCAGACAGCTACGTTGTGTCAGTGTTTTCAAGGCTATGTTGGCACAAAACATTTTCGCGATATACCATCATCTCTACTCATAAGTAGAGCCACGATTTTATGGCGAAAAGATTTTTGCCACATTTAGTTTCAATGCATTATGCGCACATATGCAGCTCTGCTACATCGTCTATGATTGGCTGAATTCACCCTCACTTGCCTTATCAAATTACAGACGTGCCGAGTCACAATAATCTTATTCTGATTGGTGCAGTCAAATGATAAACGTGTCTGAGCAAAGACACGCTGCTAATAACCATGAACATAGCTACCGATGTGCACGAGAGACACTGAAACAAAGTGGGGCAAAAATATTTTCACGACAAAATCGTGGCCCTACTCATAAGCCTATTTCTTCCTTCAGAAAGTAGGAATAAAATAGATTATTGGTAGAGATGATGGTTAGAGACAATGGAATATCGCGAAAATATTTTGTCAACATATCCTTGAAAACACTGTAGTATCTCGCCACATGTATGACTAGTAGAGCCAGTGATTTTTGGTGAAAATAATTATGCAACGGTTTGTTTCAATGCCTTATGTGCACATCTGCAGTTCTGTTTCATGGTCGGTGATTGCCTGTTTTTAACTCTCAACATCTTGGGGCTACGCCCGCAAATTACAGACGTGTGGTGTCGCAGTAACCTTATTCTCAATGTCACAGTCAAATGAGTGATGCCTATACACAAATACACTCTGCCAATAGCCACGGAGCAGAGGTGCAGATGTGAGCGGTATGCATTGACACGACATGTTGCATAATACTTTTCACCAAAAATCACCGGCTCTAATGATTAGCCGATAGACGTCCACGTACAGTAAAAATCCCCGTGAGCTTATGATAAGCTGAATGTTCGTTGAAACCCAGCAAAGAGTCAAATTTTCCCGCGATAAATCATCATCTCTAATGATGGTATATTACGAAAATGTTTTGTGCCAACATACCCTTGAAAACACTTTAGTTTCATGCAACATATATGATAGGGTGATGTACGTCTGCCACAACGTAGCTACCTGTAGACCAATAACAGGCATCAAATATTACAGTATCGGGATTCTTATTGGCTCAGTGAAATAGGACAACTCCTAGTTTAAGCGAAAGCCAATAATCTTTTGGTACGCTGAAAGTGCGTTGAAATTCAGCAAACAGTCGAGTTTTCCAGCTATAAACCATTATCTCTAACAATGCAACTCATTATTCCGTACTGGTAGATAAAACTCCAACATTATACAAAAAAAGTAATAAGACATCATACAGTGGCTTCATGGCTATAATGTTCCCCGTACGAGTAATATGAAGAAATCTGAACTATTACAATTAATGGAAATTTAGGCTACATGGTACAACTTACTGTTTACAAAATAGATGAACTGGCTGTCACTGCACGGCACCAGGTCGTCATGTTGTCATCTTACCACCCAGGCTACATTGCCATCGAACTTGTTTGGGCTCCATCACCATCATCACCAGCATCATCATCCAATTATTGGTCACCAAGTGCGACACACGTTGTTTTGCTGTCCGTATCTGGCATATATATGTCACGGCCGTTGAAGAACGGGTCTGGGCACTCATCTGGAAACTTGACCCCCGTGTTGTTTGGCTGTAGTTCACCAAGTTACCGAGAATACTTGTTTTATTGGCGCTTCAGTTAGGGCGGTCGGACTCAAACTCCGCCCACTTCATTTCCAGTACGATAAACTATTTATCAAAACGTATTTTTTTTTATCAATTTATGAAATACTTCCTTCACTCACAAATTTAAGAAAAGGCTCCAGCAATCTTTATTTACTTTATAAATTTAACAATGGAAAAAATTGGGCGGAGTTTGAGTCCGACCGCCCTAACTGAAGCGCCAATAAAACACAATATTCTCGGTAACTTTACGAACTACGGTCAAACAACAAGAGGGTCAAGCAAAATATAATATTGGTAGATAGGCAAGTGTCCAGACCTGTACTTCTACGACCGTGATATAATGTTTATGTACCTGGTTTTGTTTCGTCTCATTGTTGTGTCGTACTTTTCTTTATTTTGCTTAGTGGGTCATATATTTTACCTGTTTGTTCTGGGTTTTCTTTTGATTTTTCATTTTCATTTCTTATTTATTTGTCCTTGGTTTCATTTGACCAGATTCCATTTATGCAATTTATGTTGTGTATGCATTCTGTTGACTTAAGCATACTCTGCATATTCATGGTTTTCTATTCTCTTTAGTTTTCTCTGACAGTCGTCGACATTACAATGGGGTATGTCCAACAAACAAAATCCAGTTATTTTAAACGCAAATTGCCCCGCACTTGAGTCAGGATCGCAGAAAGGAAGGGGTTTAGGGAGGTATGTATCTTGGTATAACGCTTCTCCAGGACCACATAGAAATTGTACAAAGTATCGTCATACTTTCCACTATAGTAACGAGGTTCTGAAATATAATTGCAAACATAATCACTGATTATTTTGTGTACATGTGTATTGGCCTATGTATGTACTGATATGTATCTACTACATTGCAACAAGAGTATCCGTCATGAAAACAGTCCTCCCCCCCTCCCCCCGAAAAATCAAATCCAATCTAAACCCCCGGCTTGGATGTCAATAGGGGCCGCGGTCGCCGAATGATCAGACCATTCGCCTCTCTCCAAGGCGATCCTGGTTCGATTTCCGGCGGAGTCATTCCCCGGATTTTCGTATGTTAGGAATCGTGCCGGACGATGCCACTGGTCGGCGGTTTTTCTCGGAGGACTCCCTTTTCCCCCGCCCTTTCGTTCTGGAGCCATTCCATACTCACCTCATTTCACCCTTCACCAGCGCTGAAGACATCGATATTGAGTGCTGACCAAAATTTCTAACTCACTTGGTTTTCAAGGTTCGGGACGCGCGCTTGCAGATTCTCCTTTGTATCATCACTGCTCTGCGGTCGGGTATCGAACCCAGCGCGCCTAACAAAAGAGAGGGTCTCGGATCTCTGACCGCACGACTACAAAGCCCTTAGATGCAATCGGTAGATGCTGGCGAGCGTCTTTCCTCTTCGTTTTGCACGTCGATCAGAGGAACGGATAAATCTACCAACAACCATTTGTATCTTCCCCGCGTGACGTCACCGTAAGAAAAATGACGCCGTTTTATTGCCAGCGGCTCCGCGGGGGTTACATTGCAGGTCAACGCCAAGGTTCAAGAATGACGCAGTAGCAAAGGATAAAAAATGATCGTGTAGACAATAGCGTCCATTTTTGCTACCGATTCCGTTTGCTCAGACATATTTCACGCAACTGCACAGTAAAAATACTTCCTAAAATGTTAAGGACGTTATTAACCTAAGCGCAGTATGGGACATTTATCATACTTCCGCCTTGTAAATATGCCAACTTTTATACTTGTTACAAGTCTGGTAACTTCAGTATACATTTGACTGTATTATAAAATAGTTTAGGATTGCTACCATGGATGACTGGGAAACAATTCCATCATATCTACTTTCTTAGCGCTCCTATCTGTGGCAAATTTACAAACTATTTTTTAGAGTGTGCTTTGGCATGCTCGCCTCGTATAATCGTGCCTTCATTTCAAGCTCTGGTACAGAAGCGGAATAAGCCAATTTATTTATATTATTTACTTATTTACAAATGACATACACAGCCACAGGTCTGTTTACAAATGTACGTGCTTACACACTAAGCATGAAGATCACATACAAAAATAGCCTACGTGACGGAATCAGAAGAATTGACGTGGTTTTCGGAAAAAGAGCACACACACTCACACACACACACACATATATATATATATATGCACGTACATTTTTTGGGGAAATAGTATAAATATAACCGCCATATTGTGTAGTATACTTTCCCTCCTAATTTGGTTGAGGTACTCCAACAGTAAAGGTCAGGAGAGTATTTTATTTATAGTGATACATGTGTGCACTCCAACCTCTATTGATTTGCAGATATTTTGGTTTATTATTATTTTAAACGACTGCAATTAATAATTACATTACAGTATGTGTACGTTCTGCTTACTAGCACTATGCAACCAACTTCATTTGTATTGCCAAAATACTGGAACGATGTAATATATAAACCTCAATATCTCAAGATACAATTTTTGCTTCTGTGTTAATCTTCGAGAAAAGTCCGTAACTAACTAAGATTAAAATGTGCTGTAAAACTGACCTTAATTGGCAAACAGCATTATAACCGTACATAAATTTAAAAAAAATTAAGTGAAAAGTAGTTGTCTTTAAATTTAAACATACAAAATTATAGCGACAGATTAAAAAAAAATATATATATATAATGTATATCTGTGAATGTATGCATATATATACATATAAATAAATAAATATATTTATTTATTTATGCATAGTCAGTGAGTGAGAGATTTTGGTCAGCGCTTAATATCGAGGTCTTTTGCGATGGTGAAGGATAACGTGAGCTGAGTATGGAGCGGTACCGGAGTGAAGGGGCGGGGGAAACGCGATATCCCCGAGAAAACCCGCCCACCGGCGATATCCACATGCGAAAATTTGGGACCGACCCCGCCAGGATTCGAACCCAGATCGCCTTTGCGGGAGGCAAATAATCTAACCACTCGGCCACCGCACCCCATATGAATATACATATGTACAGAAGCGTGGGTGTGTTGCAAGGTAAGCTGAACTTTACTACATCTGTACAAAACCATGAGATGGCTATCGGTAGAGGCGTGGCACGAGTGTGATGCCACTTCTAATAGGCCACTCTCGTATTTGTACAGATGTCGTGAAATACAGCTTACCTTGCAACACACCCATTCCACGCCACTGCACATACACGTTCATATACACGTGCATATACATGCTCATATAGGCGTTACTTTTTAGCAAAAGAGTCAGAACAATTTAGCATAATTAGAGATGATGGTTTATCGCGGAAAAACTTGATTATTTGCTGGGTTTCAGCGTAGGTTTTGCTAACCAAAAGATTGCTGGCTTTCGCTTCTGCTTGGACCTGTTACCCTGTTCGAATGAGCCAATAAGAATCTCGGTAATGTAGGTAGTATTTGATACCTGTTATTGGTCTGCAGACAGCTACGTTGTGTCAGATTTACACCATCCAATAGTACAAGTTGCAAGAAACTGCAGTTCTTTCTAGGGCACATTGACAAAACATTTTCGCGATATACCATCAATAGGGCCCGGTAGTTTTCGCGAAAAGATTTTTTCACCACTTTATTTCAGTACTTTGCGTGCGCACCTGCATCTCTGCTTTGTGGCCAGTGATTGGATGCCATGACATACAACGTCTGGAGATTAAACCCGCAAATCACAGACGTGTTGCGTCACAGTTATCCATGTACTGATTGGCACAGTTAAATGAATAATAACTCTGCATAAAAACACTCCGCCAATAATCATGAAGTTGAGCTGCAGGTATACACGAAAGACACTGAAACAAAGTGGGGCTAAAATCTTTTCGTGAAAACTACCGGGCCCTAACATCGTTTCTAATGATGGTATATCGCGAAAATATTTTGGGCCAACATACCCTTGAAAACACTGTAGTTTCTTGCAACATATGATTGGGTAATGTACGTCTGACACAGCGTAGCTGTCTGCAGATCAATAACAGACATCACATAATAGCTGGATTCTCATTGGCTCAGTGAAATAGGTCAACCTACGTACAAGAGAAAGCCAGTAATCATCTGGTAAGCTGAACGTGTGTTGAAATCCAGCAAAAAGTCAAGTTTTCCTGCGATAAACTATCATCTCTAAGCTTAGCAGATCAGCAAGCTGTTCTATCATTAACATTGGCATTTATCTCTTATTGAATAATCGTTTGTCAGTGTTCCTCAAACAAGCCACATTTCTTGCGGTAAGAGAATGAAAATTAGCAGTAAATAAATACCGAGTGGGGATTAACGGAATGATTTTTAAAAAATTCAAGACGAACACCAGTCGTACCATGCATAATTCTATGCAGGCGTTTTGCAAGATAGTGGTCCGTTCGTACACAAAAGAAAAAAATTATGCTTGATTTTTGACTAATTTTCAGAGCAAAATTGGGGATACTTCGGGTGCACAAATTTGGAAAACCATTACTTTTATTTACTACTTATTTGGGACAGAAAATTTAGAGATTCTTTGTTACGATAATAATGTTGCTATAATTTTTTTTCAAAAGCACTGTTAAAATTCCGGGCGTGGCCTTAAGAAAAGATGGAGTCAGTTATAAAGGTGAAATGTGGTTTATTTGTGCGCATTTTTAATGGCTTGAGGTTTCCTGGGAAGACGTTTATCCCAGAATCGAGTTTGTGAGCAACGTTTCTGCGAAGAAGCTTGTCAAAATCTGTCTCTCGTAACTGAAATGCACACTTGCACAAAATCAAGGAATTGGCTGAGAAGAGGCTTTGTTCTTCCTCGTCCACGAGCTGCTGGTGTTTCTCTGTCTCTGTCTTCGAGCCTGGTCCATTTAGTATCTCGTGTGACAGAGGCTGCGCGGTAGCTGAGAGCTGTCGAGGCAGTCAGCTCCAGTCAACAAGGGCACATCCCTCGTCTCTCAACCGGTTTTATGTTGTCAGGACCACATTTCTACCGTCTATCCCAGACCCATACAACTCCGCTCCTGACAGCTGCTTCACGCAAGGGTTAAAACCTTGCCACCGTATCCAGAAGTGCAGGACCGAAATAAGCTGAATGAGCAGGACCGCGCACAGAATATTATTTCCTGAGTGTAGGGGGAACAAACCTTAAAGTGCCCTATGCAGCAGGCGTTCCAGCGCGTGTTTCTATATTTCTATTTGACGATTCCGTTTGGTTTTTATTTTTGTGAAAGCAGTCTAAATAAGCCTTTTTCGTAGCCATGTTTCTAAGAATGATATCTATAAAACAAAAACTGATAAGCATAGTTTTGTATGTGATTTCTTTTCGGAGACAACGATATCGAACACACGTTTAGTAGTATTTCATTAAGGCCTTGTTACGGAGTTTTGCAGTGATTTCGAAAATATTTTTTTATTGCTACCTAATACTCATATCAAAATTTTGCTGCACAGTTTTGACACTTATATGTTATAATTTGTAGCTGAATTTTTTTGTAGAATTATACTGAACGGTTTTTTATATTTCATTACCCAAAGTACCACGTTTTTCATCGTGAAAATAAGCAAAAATGAAGGAAATTATTATTATTTTTTTTTTTTTTTGCTGGCGAATTGTACATTATTTTAAAAAAACGCGTCCACAGTAATGTGCATCGTGTGATTGCACATTGACTCAATTTTTTTTCAAAACTTTTGGTTAAAAAATATTTAAGTTATTGGCACCAGTCTGAAAAAAAAAAACTCGGGAACAAGCCCTTAAAAAAAAATACTTTCTCCTAACACGCTGTTTCAATGTACATACGCTAGCTGTATTGGCCCCTCTAACAGTCAGCTTCATACAGATTATATTTCGGTTTTATAGGCTTATTACTAGGTTACGCTATACGTGACATAGAACTACTGTAGCCATTGCTTTCTAATACACCTATGAAAAATGGTAGGTGGTAAAAAATTGGGGAAATGTTAAAGTAATACCGATGTCTTCCCCTTGTAAAATAATGGGTCCAGTGGCCCTCCCCTTGCAAAAATCTAGATTTTAAGGCATAAAATGATGCCATTTAAGTATTTTCCGGTAAAGAGGGGTCTGGTTCCTGTTTCACTTTTCTACCTAATACAAGATCAAACATTTCGGGAGGCGTGAGAACCTATAACTCCGCATGTTTTTCCACAAAAATAAATTTTAAGTGTTATTCAAAAGCCCCCTTTTTTATTTTTTCCCCATCTTAGAAAGTTTGTCTTGAAAAAGCTACAACTAACTCTGTTAAAAAGATTGCATTTAACTATTTTCATAGCTATGTAATTTTTGTTAATATTACTTTATACAATTTTTTAGCAGCAAAGATTATGTGTAGTGGCTCATATCCAAACAAAATTTTGTTGTGGGGAAGTAAGATATTTTAGTGTGTAACTATGCACCACATTCCTGCTATTTATACTTCTGTGGATACTTTATTTTTAAGAAACTAATTAAATGTTGCTCTCCAATTAGACATTAAGAGTAGTAATAATATTGTAGAAGAAGAATTTCAATAAATATAAAACAGTAGACTTTATCTAAGACTGTGTACAAAAAGTAACAAAAACAGAAGAGCCATTTCGTTAATGTTAGTAGTGAAAATCACATTTTTCATGAATCAATGAATAGTAAAATATATTTTGGTTAGAATTAAATGACTGATTATGGTTTCCTTATAAAGCCATTTTGACCTCAAATATTACAGTTGTGCTGTAATTATGAATTAAATAGTAAATGTTTACTGTAAGATATGTATTTGTTGCTTCCGTCCATTTGCATTTGCTTCTTACTTTCAGCCATTTTAATTCGTCCCTTAAAAGTGCTGTCTAGGGGTTGTACCAATGGTTCTACTGTTTTTCTAGTTACGTATCCGGAAACGATTTTTCATGGAGTTGGTGAACAGACTGTACAATCGTCTCCGAGGATGCACTTAAACACGTGCCAGCAGCGCATCTGGGCTGAGACACGACGCTCACCCAATCAGCGGCCAAGTTGGTGACTCACCATCTCAGCCCCTCCCTCTCCCTCTGGCCGAGGTCCCAATAAAGATCCAGGGTCTGCGCGGAGAAACACCCACACAAGCGCCAGAGGCACTTGAAGCCGTCTTGCAGCTTTCCTACACACACAAGCTCCCCCAACATCTGCGTCGAATGTGCCTGTTACACTACGGTTATTCTGCGTTTTATGTAAGGGAAAATAAAAAAAATTCTCATTACATTACACTTTACAGTCAGTGTCAGTTATACGCACGCCTCTATTATACTTATGGACAATAATTTGTAATATTTTATTAGTTGTGTCACTACACAAGACAAACTTTGCAGTACAAATGCTGAAATGGACGTTTCAGGTTCATTTTAGAGCTAAAAATGCCTTGCATTGTGCAACAAATCACAAAATACTAAAAAATCATTGCCCATAAGTTGATGTCAAATGTATCTAAACTTATATGAAACAGCGTATATTTCTCTTAGTCCTTAGTATTAAAATGTTAATTTATTTCATGTTTCATGGATACGCTGGAAACACCAGTTGAAATCTACACTTTTTTTTAAGTCAACATGGAGAAACTATAAACAGAACAGTTTTTTTGGACATATGTCACTGCGGGCGAATCTTTCCGTATTACAGAAAAGCCCATAATAAAACTAAAACAATAAACAAAAAACACACGAAGAAAAGCCAGTAAGCTGTAGTCAACAGACATAAAACATCCTGATAATTCCTGAAAGGAATGTAGTCATCTCCCAGAAGACGACACAAGGACAAAATCAGATTCAAAAATACAAAAAATTAATTCCCAAGAGGAATATAGTAGACTGAAGAAAGATGACACAAACAAAATACAGACAAAAAAAAAAAAACAACAAAAATGGGGTGTATGAAAAAGGCACCAAATTGGATGAACGACGACGACAATGGGTTTTTCTGCATTACGGCAACATTCGCCCGCAGTGACGTATGTAAAAAAAAAGTGTTTTGTTGTTAATAGTACGAACCCACTGCAGGAATCGTTCAAAGATCACATGGAGACACTACACAGCAACAATTCTTGGTAATGATATCGGCCAACTTTATGAGCAAATATTTACCCAGAATGATGCATTTATTAAACGTGATCAGTTGCGCCACCATTACGAGATTTCAGTATCAGCTGTTTTCTTCAGAAGTACGTTACAAGAGAAAAAAATCATTTCTCAGAATGTTTGTACATCCTATTGTCTATATTTGCTAATTTTTTTTACCTACAATCGTTAAAATTATGCTTTTAGTGCTGAATTATGTGCCGTGGGTCATAAAGACTGAAATCGCTCATCCCCACAATTGTTCCTACAGCTACATTGACTTGAGAAATAGTGTGTAACTTAAGAGCTTAAATGATAATTTTTTAACACAAGTTTCATCAGCCGACAGCGACCGAGTGTATCTCATAGAAGGTAGCTTGCCATCTTATTTAGTCTCCTCCTTGTCGAACATACCTAAGTAGGCAACACCGTGCAAATTTTTTTTTTTAAATTTATGTTTTGCCTTCTTTATTTCTGCCATCACTGTACACAACTGACTTAGTTGCTGAATACATGATTTGTAATAACGAAAAATATGTTTAAAATAAACGAATTTACGAATATATAGATATATAGTTTTTTTTTTTTTAAGTAACCTTTACTGTAACTATCAACGGGGAAAAACCCGAAATATTTAAAGGATTTAAATAATACTATTATATCAAATAATTCAGTAAATATAATTTTTTGGTCACGCGGGTATTTTATAAACATCTGAAAATAACGAACAGTGTAATCAACAAGAGTAATTCGGGAAAGGTTATTTAGTAAAACGTACCGGTGCTTCGTAAGTTTTTAGCCTTGGTAAAAATCTGTAAAATTGAAAAGAAAGGTTAAAAATATCTAAGCCCTACGTACCACCAGGTTACCGTCGAAACTACTACAGTAGAATTATATTTACGTTTGGTATCCTGTATACTCAGTCCGTCGTAAAAGTTTCCGTTAATTCAGCACAAGTGCAGAAAAATCCCTTACCAAGTCACGGAAATATTGTGAGATCAATAACAAACGTGGTATAATCCACGGTTCTGTGTACACTCATGACCGGGCCATGACACTCACTGGAATAACAGACAATGTACGAACATACGGGGCTTGAGTACAATACATTCAAATATGCAGGTTATTAAAATATAGAATATTTTCTTCCCCTGGACACACCAACAATATAAAAAAAAATTATTTGTAAACGTAGCACAATGATAGTATATGTAGGAGTTTTAAGAAAGAAAGTAAGTCTTGCAAAATTGTTTCACATAAATCAATGGTAGCTTTTTCACAAGTATTCACATGTTTACTAAAGCCTAGTTTACACAAACGATAACACTACTAGTAATACGTGTTTTCAACAAAGTTATTAACAATGTTGTAAAAATGCTTGAAATTGTTGACATCATCATTCTGTTGCTATCGTTGTTAATATTAATAAAAAAGTTAATGACCTTTGTTACCAACATTTTGATAAAAACATTTTCTAGCAACAAAAGTTATGAATTTTAGAAACATGTTAATAAATTTGTCACCAATACTATTGATAACATTATTTTTCCGATCCATTCTAGGACGGTCTAGGTCAAAGAATGTTGGTAACAAATGTTACTAGCAATGTTGTAGGCATTTTTGTCATCAACTTTGCCATTAACATCCATTCATCATTCTTACAACTTTGTTAATAACATTTATGTTATCAGCAATGTTAATAACTCATTTACTATCAACATTGCTATAAAATAGAGTAGCATAGCTTAGGATTTGTTGATAACATTTTTGTAACTAAAATTTTGTAATTAACATTGTTACTGTAACTTTTTTCGGTGTAAACTGGACATAACGTTACCAACCTTGCATACTAATAATATGATAATTTGCTCTATTTACTATAGCTGAAACACGGCAACTGTCATATTGCATTGGGTTAAAATTTCCCATACAATTTAGGAAGTTTTTTTTTTTTTTTACAATCTATCTCACCTAGTCAGTCTAACTCGATAATCAATTAGATTCCTTCAGGGACGAATCCAGCTCTAGACTTTTTTATGGGGGGGGGGGGGGAGAGGAATTCCACAAAAAGTTGCTATTTTATTCTCTTCTTCCCGAGTCAAAGAAAGGGGATCAGGGGGTTCTCCCCCAACAAAAATTTAGTTTTTAAGGTGCAAATGGTTCTATTTAAGTCAAAAGGGGGCCAGGACCCCCTCCCCCTGGATCGGCGCGTGGATTCAATTACAATTTGAACAAAAATATCCAAATTTTTGCCACTTTTAGCTGCTATAATAAAGGGACCGACCTTTTCGGCAACAAAAGAAACATGATATCTTAACTCTTACAAGACTTTTTGTTTAAGATTCCATAAATGAACGCGCAATGTGTAGAATCGCGCCTTACGGCTGCGAAACAACGTCATCGCGTCAGAAGCTTCGAAGAATAAGCGGTGGTGTTGTTCTCCGTGTATGGCAACGCAGAGCGGAGGCAAGGAATAACCCAACTCCATAGAACAGCGACGTAAGCAAGAATCCTGCATTGTGCGCGGGTGAAATACGAGGACTCGCTGTCAACACCGCCTCACAACCGGACTACAGTATAGGTGCGATTACGCCGTGGAACAAGTTCGCTTCGTGTTGGCGGGCCGAGGCAGATGAAAAACACAGAAACTGTTTTAAGAACCGTTCTCCCTGGCATTCTACCTCCACGTGGCTATTATCAGCCACTCAGCGTGCGTGTAGTTTCATTTTACGGATCCAGTACAGCGTTTTGCTTTTTTTCCTCAATGCACAGTAAATTTGAATCAATTAAATTTGACGATTTTCCATCTAGTTCTTTTCCACCTCGTGACGGTCGAAGAAGAACTGTGAAGTGTGCCATCGAATCCTCTTGGAAACCAACGAAACCTGCGGTCATTTCAGGCAATGGGATTTGTATTTAGCTGCCCACAGTTTATCATAGAACAGCTATTAACGTAGAATTTAACAACTCGTCTACAAAGATGTCACTGCAGACGGAGACAGTTACTGAAACTGGGGTATGAGGCAAAATCGGTCATCGATATAAAGGAACATTCCCAAAATTCTCATAGAATGGTTTTGGACAATCTTGGGAAATCTATCACATTGCATTAAAGAAACAGCTGGCCACTGAAATCTTGTGCTTGCTAGGTCATTAATCTATTCAGAGAAGAATTAAGGAAAATTATAACATTCGAAACTAACTCTTGATTAGTACGGAACAGACAGAATACGACTAAATAATTGTCAAAACCTCGAGAACCCAGTTATAGAAAACAAATTACGTATATCTGTGACTGCCAGTGTTTATTAATGTTTGCCTTAACAATTGTTTTATTGTATCATTCAGCGGAATGACTTAAATTAATTTAAAGTGGACGTGTTTTGTTACTTCCTAAGCTGGCTGGCTGAAACCAGATTTCCATTTATAACCATAAGGCTGGTCAGACTCAATCAGGATAGAGTACTCACTGAGCTTAATTAGTGCTTTTGTAGTAAATTCCGGCCCGGACTGAACTTGTACTGGATTCAATATGGAGCCAACCTAAAGTTAAAGTAGACTGAAATACGTTTACAGTAACATTTTTCATCCAGATTGACATGTAAACACGGACTGAATTCGTGTCTAGAGACATATTTTTGTGAAACATTGAACTACAGAACAAATGCCGGTCAAAATAGCAAGAGGCGAATATTTGTTAGATATTTTGTTTGAATTTATTCTTCGGAATATTTATTTTCATTTTTTCGACACTTCCCAGTATTTTTACAGCGTTAAACAGTTTTACTTATTTAACCGAGGACGATTCTAACCTCTTACATAAGCAAAGAAACAATTCAATATGGCGAATGCTTCCACTTCGTTCAGTTCAGTCCGGGTCTAAAATAAAGAGTGTGTACACTCTCGCTCTCACCCACTCTGGTATACTCTTTAAACAAATTGAGACAGCCACCCTCGGATGCACCCTCGAAGCAATGAAACCTGAAAAAATACTTTTTATAACATTATTTTTGTGCGGTTAACAAACTTGCAAAATAATTTTTACTTACATGAAAAACTAGCCAACCCCTTGACATTTGATAAACTACGTCGAGCACAGAGACGTTGTGTTTCTTTCGATTTTGAATTATAACAAAGATGTCTTCTCGCAGAGTGGGCGAAAGGGTGCAGCGAGGGAGCATCGTCGCTCACTCTGGCTCACTCTCACTTTCGCCTACTCTCCCTCGAATTTGAGACAGCAGAGAGTACACTCTGTGACGTCTAGAGGGTGCGAGACTGAGCTATTTGAGACACAGCCTCAGTCCGATGGGTGTTTCAAGTAAACGTTTCAGTCCGGATTCTGCACTCCAGTCCACCTCGTCGACTGGACTGAGTCACTGCACTCTTGCTTCATTCAGTTCAGTAGGAACGTGTTTAAAGTAAAATTTGAATCAATATTCTTCAGTCCACTCCTAGTTCAATCCGGATTGAGCTGTTACTCTAAACGTAGTAATAGAATTAGATGCTATTCAATAATTAATACAAGAACTGCCACAGTTATTGACAATAGCAACATAAATAAGTATTTATCTTTAATTATCTCTCAGATAGCTTAATATTTACGCAACCTGATATACCCACGCGACGAGTTTAATAGGGGCTTCCCCTACCTATCACAAATGGCCGTTTCTTAATTACGTCAGTCATTCAGCTCTTAAAATAGAATGTCTCAATGACAAACTTTATCAGAGTATCCAGTAATCGTCGCTCTGATCGAGCTAAGACAGCGATAACAAGTTGGACACACATGCGGAAGGACTCGGGTTCGATTTTACGTCTCCGACCAATCTGATTGCGGTTTTTTGTGTTTTTCCTAAATAGCTTCAGGCGAATGCTGGAATGGTTACGTAACATAAGTCATAGCCCCATACCCTTTTCTTATGTCCCTGTTCTTTTGTGAAGTTGTATGTAACTGTCGTAAATGACCTCGCTGTCGACGAGACGCAAATCCCAATAAAATTAAAAAGTATAAAATGTCCTCACAGTTTACATTTCTCGTACGTTTTACACACGAGTGTACCTTCCGCAATCTCTCATGTAACACTACGCTTTTCCTCGATTTACTGTCACCCCTCGCTATCGCGTTGCCCGTTGTTGTGTCGCTGACGTTGCTACTGTCACTTCACTACCTCCCGCGCAACGGCTAAGCGCCAAACAATCACTGCCAACTCGGCCGAAATTATCTCTTATTACATCGGCCAAGATCCCGCAAGAATATTCATCGCATTTACAATGGGGGCAATAAAGGTGAATGCATTCAAATAATTCAGTTGGCAAGCCTACCTACTTTATACATGTCGGGTTACCACACGAAGACTAGTTAAGGTAGTCGTCTGGGAGAATGTATTTTGCGAGTTCAAGGCCTAGAAGTGCGGAAGCGATAAGGACGACACAGAACGCGCACCACACCCCCTTATATCCATTAGACGCAATTCTTAAACTGGCGTGCAGTCTTCCAGCTGATAACTCGCCTTAATGTAGGTGACTTTCAGTGGTGCCCGTATCATTTTATTATGTTATATATACATGTATATGTTTATGTATATAAATGTATATACATAAACATATGCGCTGATTTGTTTTAATTGTTGTAATACAAGACATTTCTGGTCTGACAAATATTTTAATCTTCTTAAAGTATGTTACCCGAGGAGTCGATGGCCAAAGCTTTTGTCGGTCCACAGTAGTAGAAACAGCCAATTACAGAATGTTTTTTATGTCAGAAGCAGGCGGTAAACGTTACTCAAAAAATGGCACTGTGTTATTACTCCTATCTTTTGGCCTGGACAGTACCAAACATGATTTACTTACTATGCCGCGTTGTTGTATTTTTTTTTTTTTTTTTTTTTTTTTTTTTTTTTTTTTTTTTTTTTTTTTTTTTTTTTTTTTTTTGTAATTTAACAATACATTTTATATCATGTTTTGCGATGAGTTATTTTAAGTAATACTATATATTTTGTCTTAATTCATAAATTAATTTTCAAGCAATGGTAACCTGTTTTGTGTGTAAATTGTGTACATTATTTTCTGAGTTATGTGTTTAAAAAAATAATTTGCAACAGTATTTAAACTTAATTGAAAACAGAGTTAAAGTGAACATTACTCAAAATCAACTATCACAAAGAAACCAAATAATGGCATTGCAAACCTATGTAGCCTACAGTACACGGACATCGTACGTTAAAGTGAAATTTATCGAAACAGAATTATTTTTTTGCAAACCAACACAAAAAATTAATAGAATGTTTTTATTGTTAGTTACAGTAAATCATTACAGGCACACTAAGGCAGTGCGAGATTACTAAAAATTTTCGACACAGAATGAAACGATAGGTTTCAAATAATATATTTGTTGGCAGAAATCGTAACAGAAAAGTAAAATAATGAAATAAAGTCGATATGTTACAAAATTTTTTTGCTGCTTATTTCCCCCGCGTTTCCATCTGTTTATAGTGACAAAATATAGTCGCTAATGAAATACCTTGCTAGTTACTGAATAAAATTAAATTTTAGTTTATATTTATGAGTGTTATCGGAAAATTTTCCTATTGTTGCCTAACCTGGCAGCTCTGACGTGAGCAATGATAGAGATTTACATATTAAACGTTATTAAGTGGGGCTCAGTGACCTTTAAAATGTTGGCTTTATGATGAAAACCATTTCCCACAAAGATGAGAGAAATATTACTACAGGTTACAAATGTAGAAAAAGTTTATGAGTAGATGTTTTCCAGAGTTTTTGAAAATTAAAACACTTATTTGTTCATAGTATAGTTGAAAAAACAGCCTGAAAGTTCCTGTAACAATATCGAACTGAATTGAACAAAAAATCCAATAATGGCTTACATGTAGGTTCGACAGGTATAAAATCCCTACCTATTTAATATAACATGTAAATCCCTACTTCTCTCACCAGGAATTTTAGGTAGACAGTGGCCTTTCGAAAGACAATACAACCTCTTTACAAGTCCGAGGAAACAATTGTAAGTATAGTCATCTTAGAGACCTACGTACGACAAAAGTCGAGATGGGATAGTCACTAAAATTATGAAAAAAATTTTATTTTTATTGCAGAAATTATATTAACTTGTACTACCGCTAAGGCATGACAATTAAATTACTAACCTATAATTAGGTGCTAATTAGTACATAGGCTATATAAAGTAATTTATGTAGAACAATTGCTGGATTTTTTGTATCTTGACCACTTCAAACATTTGTCCGAGGTATCTCGGGCTGTAAATCAGGTAAAAAATATTTAAATAAGTAAATTTTTTTTTTAAATTTTTGGAGTTATAAAAACCTAGATGCTAAAGGGGTTAATTGAACATTAACAACTCAAATCTTACGCCTGTACTGTACAGTAAAATAAATATAACTTCTGCTATAGTCGAAAAATATGTCTGTATGTACGGTGAAAGCCTTGAAACTTATACAAACAAAGAAACGCATACCGTGAAACGCTAATCTTCAACCACTCATGGATGATTTGCTAACCATTCCTAGATATATATATTTTTTATATATTTGCGTCACACCTCTCAAGAAGTTTGGTAAACATGCCAACGCACTTGTTGAAGAGTTCGTTGTGAAGTGTACTTGACTATGATAAGTATGAAACACGTCACGCGTTATATGTTCTAATCCTCATATGGTGTAGTGCACGTGGTTTAGAAAATGTAAGCTTATAGAATTTGGCCAACCCAATGTTTATAACCAAGATAAATTGATTACCTAATTGTAGGGTGCTGGTTAAATAAATTTTCGTGACCTAATATTTATATTGGGTATTGTCTGTTTTGCAAAAGTAAATTGCGAGAATACGTTTATCGCGCATGAAAGTTGATAAATTTCATAAATTTTCACATAACGGAATGTCAATTGCCAAATCTTGCACAGGGGACGAATAACAAAGTTAAAAAAAATTACCAAAACTAAATAATTCATACTGAATTTGTGTGGAATGTATTTATGAAATCATACAATAAAATATTATGTTTGATTTAAATAATTCTTTAACTTAAAGTCTCCTCCTCTCCCTCCCCATGATATTCAGCAGTTCTTTAAAAAAAATACTTTGCTGTGAATTTTCTAGGCTTGTTTGTCAATATTTAAATAGCTCATGACACCTCATTTCAGTGGGAATTATTAATTACCACTTAATTTCAGTAAGTAAAATTATTTTCAATAAACATTGATCACAACATTTTACGTATAGGAGGAACATTACATAGAACCTAGAAACGCTTTATTTAGTGTAAAGAATTGTCCGTGTACCAAAAACTGAAATATAACTTTAATGTACTGTAAATTAATAACTGAAATAATACTTAGATAAATCTCCTAAAACTACAAATATAAAAATAGTATGTGTTGCTAAGAAAAAAATTGGAAAACTGTCTTCATATTTAAAATTATGACAGTGAGTTTATAGTTTTTTATGTACAGTTACGGATGAAATTCAAAATTACTTAAAATTTGTTAATAGTGTAGTTTTAATGTACCTGTTAGAGCATTTGTTTTATTAGGTTTGGATTTTAGTCTTTTAATGGTTTTACGGGTTTCATTCTGGGAAAACAGTACAAGTACGGTACACTACATTACTTTTTACTTCAGTAAGAGTACAAATCAAATCTGAAAATTTATATTACTGTCATTAGTTCTCAGTACTAACTGTCGTATATTGAATGCCCCAGTCTAACAAACATTTTAGACGACTCCAAAGTAGTGTAACGTATATAAATTTATAAAACTGTAATAAAAGCACCCTAAATATAGAGAAAAAGTTTTCTGAACAGAGACAAAATTTCCTTATGAAACTGGAGGAAAATGAAGCATTATAATTTCACACCGAGATCTTGATTAACCTGGATACTTAATAATATGTTCTCTAAATCAACAGCACTCCACTCTTTAAATCATAGAATGTTTTACTGCTTCCCTTAATCTTAACTTGATCCTTATATTCTCCGGCAAAATGTTCAATCTTGAATTTATATATCTTTTCCGGCAAAATATACAGTCTTGAATTTATATCTCTCTTATTATTCACTTGTTATAATCTCTATGATAAACGTTCACCTACTATTACATTTGTATAAAACACCACCAATCGCCCAAGGATTAATACATACTGTAATTATAAATGTAACATTTATAGAAAATTGTCAATAAATTAAACGCGATATTTTGGTGAGTTATAGTTAAACATTGGTACCGAAACTGCAAAGTTCCCAAGGGAGAGTTGTTAAATTTGGACTGCCAATCATTTCCGTCCGTAATATGTCTTTGAATTCACTGCCATCAGCAAACCGAGCAGCACTTGAATTTCTTATATATACGCGAATAGATTTTACAAGCATTCCACGTTCACAGATTAACTCGTTTTCCCATGGTTATGTGCAAAAAAATATGTCCACTGTTTGGAAGGAACGAACGAGCCTTACTGTAAGATGTAATGCTACAAACAATACGGACCAAAATTGCACGAATGGCCACACTGAAATAACATGCCATGGGTTGATAAACGTAACGTTTATAAACCCACAACATAATATTATGAATATTTCAAAAATCGCAAAAGTACAGGAAAATAGTTGCAAATTCAGAATTTTTTTTTAAATATGAAAGTTGTTGACCGTTTTTCTAATATTAGGTTACGTAGTACATTAAATGTTATTTCACTGTCAATTATTTCGTTTATGAATGTCAACTGATTTCACTATTTGCATGGCAGTGTAGCATTTAAATTTTTACTTTGACGCACCGTTATGTGAAAACTATGCGAGCTAATGTTGTTTCATTAGAGGAATCTGTACTCAGAAGTATCGTTTACAAAACTAATACTCTTTCGTAAAAATATAAAATTTTGATGTTAAGCACACTTGCACACCCTTAAAGCCGCGGTCTACTGCAATTTTCATTACTATTTTTTTATTTTTTATTTGTACTAGATATTTTTTTCTTATTTTAAGCACAAAATGTGACTAAATTTAGCTTATATGAAATTTTTTTATCTCTCATAGTTTTCGCGTAATGGCTTGTTAAAGTCATATTTTGCATATTTCCGTTTTAACGACTACACTAAAACCAACTGATACATCAAACTTAAAAAAAAATCACAGTGGATAAAGACATTGCAGGCTACAATGACATGCTCATAAAATTAATGAATAAAAATTATTTGAATTTTAAAAACATGCTGAAACTGAAAATAAAAATTTTAAAACTAATACTATTTCGTAAAAATATAAAATTTTGATATTAAGCACACTTTCACACCCTTAAGGCTGTTTCATAATAAAGTTAACATGGAACTGTTTACGTTACCACGTTATTGTTATATACAGATACCGATAGCATTGCTGTACTTTCACAATGAATTGAAAGCTAGTTAAGTTGCCATGTATGAAGTTGATTATCGTAAACTTTGACGCGTAGTTAACTTAACTATAACCAATCAGAAGATGCGTTGTTATTTTGTTGCTACATTCGTACCCCAAGAAGAAAGTACATTAAATTTTTAAGAGCGATTGATTTTGAACATCTGATCATGAGAAATGGCGTATGTCCGCAAACCAATACAATCTTATTTTAAACTGTCATTGCAACTAACATTTAAAAAATAACATTGGTGCCGTTTATATGACGATAAATCAATAGAATTCAAGAATGCACAGTTGAAAAAGCACCGTGGACGCAAATTTGTGTGAAATTATACATTACAGGTGAGGTTATGAGCATGCTGAGTGGATTACGACGTAACCACATTTTGAAATAAGAATTTAGGTGCACACGTATTTTTACTTCGCCTGTAACCTATTTAAAACATCTTCTTTACCTCGAGTACAATTAGTAGCCATGTATCTCAATTTTCTGAGGACTCATATTCCTTAAGTTCGACGTGAAATATCGAACAAATCTACGGAAAAATTTTCTGTAAAGTTAACGCAGAGTTAAATTATCAGGCTCCATGTTACCTTCATTGTGAAACGGCCTTTGGTTCGAAGGATTTCTGAAGTGCATTTTCCATCTTATTCGATTTACAAAACTGCCATTATGGCGTCATACTTCTAATGGAACTGACTGAGACTGAGAGGCACTTCAGGTGAACTTCAACACAGTTAAAAGTTTGTTCGAGATACAGTTACAGACTACGGAGGAAACAATTGAGTTAGTTTCCTCTTCAGGCTTCTTCAACGATTTAAACATTCTTATCAATTACCTAACCTAAGCTCAATTTTTGAAAAGAAATTGCGTAAAATGACTAGTTGTGTTTATATGTGCAGTAACCACGTAAGCCCTTCTATTTAAGGGCTTGGGCCCGAGTTTCTCGGCTTTCAAGAGAATTATTATTTTAAAATCCATACGAGAGTCAATATCATAATATTGGTAAGTAACTTTTTTGCAAATTGGTTTTACTATGCAATGTAATTTTTCTAGACAAACTGTATGATGAGTATAGCTAATTAATCAATTAAAAGCAAATTTCGTTAATTAACTAATTAGCAACTATTTAGCAGTCTTCTGACTCGACAAAATTTAGAGTATGCAGTTTAAATCAGTCATAACAAAGTTACGAAGCGATTTTACGATATCGGCTCCCATTTATGTTTTAAAAAAATAATTGTCGTTAAATGGGAAGAAACTCGAGCCCATGCCCTTAAACTTGCGACGTTGATTAAATCCAGGCTTGATACACGCCTTTTACATGATTATCAATCAGTTTCAGTGTAAGCCTTCCTCTTGGTATGCTTATAGTAATAAAAACCATAAATTGGCTTTAGTTAATGCACCTTATTTCGAACACCAACATCTGTTTTATACGTATGTGTTTGTGAAGAACTGACTTAATAAACTTCAGTAAAAATTTGAAATATTTTACAAGTTTGTCGCTTTGCTAATTTTACGACTTATTTTTCCAAGTCAGTTTAAATAATTCCCTGAAAATTTTATGAACAGTTCGTTCGGTACTGTTTGTATTTCACAACTAACATTATAGCGGTGAGTGCTGATTTGGAACATTCTTGGTCGGATCTACGCATCGAAGCATTATTTGTGTTCTTTTATTATTTAATTATTGTAACCTAACGCGCTAATTTTTACCAGACGTACGAATGTAACTGAGCAAATTCTTAAACATAATTTTAAAAGCGAGACGGTGTCCATAAGTAATTTTTATTCTTACCGCATTCATCTAAAATCTTATTTTCTTCACAGTAGCAAGGTAGGCCTACACTAACGAACTTGCAAGATTTCCTTGTTTCACTGAATGTGTAGGTATGTCTGTGTGTCACGATATAAAATATTACTGCCTGGTACCGGAACTCTGGTATACGCAGTTCACGGTATTGTGACACCTACCTCCGCGTCAGAGACTTAGCAGTGACGGAGCTATAAGGGCGACCTTGAAGCGCGCATCAAATTCCACATCGCCACAACGAGCCAAGCGTGTAAAATTCCCGTCGATCAACGTTTACTATTGGACATGAAGCGATGAAATGCAACTTTATTAATGGAAAGTCTGAAGCAAAGTTCAGTGTACTTTTCTACCTGAGCTTCCTATACTTCCGGTTAGTAAATTTTAAAGTATGGCAACCTTACTGCTCCTGCCTCAGACACACACACGCAAACGCAACCCATCTAAGGAGACCCCTTAAGGACCTTATCTACCTGCGCTTGAAACACATTGCACTGAGTTACAAGTAATCATATTTGGAAGAAACATATCAACGCGCATCACGTTTGTATATCTATGAAAAAAAAACATATCAAACAATGTTTCTGTTAGTTTAATAATTAGGATCGCTTATTGGAAACACGATTTTCAAGACTCTCAAAATTTCTGAAATCTGCATTTTTAAACTGCCGTACCTAGAAAAATTCCAACCGGATTCGAAAAACACAGAGATAGAAATAAGCGATGGAATTTAAACCTCAAATACGGTAAGTAAAATAATACGGTCACCGCTTTAAGTCCCATAGGAAAATGAATAATAGTAAAACTCTGCGCGCCAGTTGCTGGGTTTGCGTGTAGAGGCGATATTGCATTACATACGCCGACCGACGTCACTCTTAACGCTCCATCGGTTTTGTGCCTCACATACACCAACGCAGCCTACCTAGATAAATTCTGTCCTTGTCCGAGGTGTGTTTTCTTTTCCTACACTGGTACACTAGGCGCATGTTGAACAGTTTGGCTATAAATAACGTATTAACGAACACACTGCAACGCATTTGAAGTGCATGGTAGTCTGTGACCTTAGATCGTCTCAACAGCAAAGACGGCAAATTTAGAGAACGGTGGCATTAAACACTCTGTTGTTTCTTGTACGGTTATGTTTACGTTAGCAAGTATGATAGTTATTAATATGTTGTAGAATTATTACCTTAATTGTGGCTTGCTAGTTAGTTAGTTTAATGTGAATTTAATATGAATTGCTCATAACTCTTTAATACCTTAGTATTTATTCTTATTTTAAATTAATAGTGGGAAATAAGCGATATCGCCTAACCTGTGCCAATAATAAGTACGTATTATTTTTATAATTATAATACATTGTCAAAAACATGAACATACTAGTTAACGGAAATAAAAAAAAAATAAACTTATATCACAAAAGCGGTCAGTTTACTGTGAGTGAACTCTACGTGTGTCATCGCAACTGGTTCATGTATACAATACTAAATCTTGCTGGAGAGAAACTGCAACTGGAGACTCGCTAGGGACGGAGGAAAAAAGTCGGGTTGAGCCGTTCGTATCCCATCTGCTATACGCGATTCGGGGTAAAATGATCACTCTTGAAGTCGTAGCTATTTTTTTATTGCAGTTAATTTGTAGTTTCCTGCCACTTTTTAACTGATATAAAAATGTGAAGTATTTCAACTAACAATCGAAGTCTATAGGTTGTACTCTGCTCTGTTTAGGAAGAAGGTAGTAACTACAAAAAAAAAAAACTTGGAATTTTTGGTATTTTTGGATTTGTCATGAAATTCTGCAACATTTACACACCAAAAATGCAGTAAAATTAATTGTACGTAGGAATTATAGTGAGAAAACACTTACTACCTTTGTAATTTTTCCAAGTTTAACAATGACAGAAGGCAGTAAGGGCATATTCCTTGTATAAAAAGCAGTAACTGCAATGATACTGCTTTCTTAATTTGTAATGTGATGGTGGTATTCTAGACAATAAAAACGATGCAATAACTTTGGGCCCATTTGTATTTATTTATTCAATAATCGGGACATACGCGGTTTCAAACAACATTTGTTTAAAGTTGTAAGTAAATAAGGAAAGTTTCAATTTTTATCTTTTTCAGAAATGAATTTTAAGAACATGTTTTCACTATAATAGCATATTTGCAAACTTATTATGTGTTGATTAATTAATAGGATTGACGCATGTCTTTAACTTCTTTCTTCCTAATTGTGATGTTTCTGTAGCTACTGCTTTCTTCCTAAGCAGGGCAGTAACTGTACTCTAAGCAGGGCAGTAACTGTACTCTAAGCAGGGCAGTAACTGTACTCTAAGCAGGGCAGTAACTGTACTCTAAGCAGGGCAGTAACTGTGCTCTAACAGTTAACGTCATGGGTCAATATAAATAATTCTTTGTAAACATCATTCCAGAGAAGGTAATTGTCAAAAGTGCTCACTTTATTGCGAACCACCTATATCTGCCTTTTGCTGCTGCATGGGGGTCTGGAAGGAGGAAGGATGAAGGGATAGCCGGGGAGGGGAAGTTGGCGCTGACAACGGCCCTTTTGTGGACGGAGAGCTCGTCCAGGCAAGAGGACGCTTGACCAGAATAAGAAACGACACCTTTATCCAGCCTTCTCCCTCCTCACCCCCTCCTTTTACTTATTTCTGCAGTCGATTCGCCACGCAGCCCCAGGGTTATAAAACACACCCGGAGCTGCAAAACATCGCGGACTATATCACTGCCAGGCCCGTACAGTCGGCTACCAATGAATACTGACCGCGGTTTATTGAACATACCATAATACGAATCCAAAGTTAAATTCGATTGTTTTTTTTTTTCTCGTGCTTGTGTAGTAAACTCCGACATGGTAAATTATCTCGTATCATTTGATCCACACGAAAAGAAACTTGAGAAATTTCGATTTACTTATTTAGTTTGCGTTTCATGAACAGTATAATCCATGAGACTGCGAAAAAAAATAATGAACCCGTAATTATACTTTAATGTAATTAATTGTTTTCCTGATGATAAGTGCGAAAGTTACAAGACTGAAGTTAAATGAATCTAACTACGGTAAATAAGCATCCACACATATAATTAGATACTACTAATCAATTATTGGGAAGTTCTTAGATCCAGACAATGATATGTGTTCATACCTGTAATTTTATTCAATTTATTTATGTGAATGAGTGTATGAAATACAGAATTAACTGAAAATTAAAGTTTATCCGCGCCTATATAAAGCCTTGGCAATGCAAATTTCTCATGGCTCGGAAGGATTCACAATCATCACACTACAAAAATCGCGAGAAATTTTCGCACGTGTATTTCCCAAAATAATCCAGCATCTTCACCATGTATGATTGTTTGACTGGATGGTTATGTGGCAGTTTGAGCTGTTTACTGACGAATCATACATATATTATACTGGGTAAAATCATATAAGACTAAAACAGTATTTCGAGTAAATAGAAAAAGAAAGTTGGGTGACACAATATACATTGGGACACATATCAACATGCACATTTCTTTTCTTTTTGAGAGTAAAATTCATAATGTGCTACCTCAATTTTCAACATTTTTTAGTCAGGCCTACACCGCTGCACCCAAAGACCACATAATTAGTAGCGCCCCAGCGCCCTCACAGCATACGTGTTGCCAGAAACGTTGCTACAACGTTATAATGTGCCAAGTTGGTTACACAGTCATCGACATGTTGCTTACACGTGCTAGAAATGTTACAATGGCAATGCTGGAGATGGGACCCCGCAGCACGTTGCCTGCACATGACAGAAATGTTACAGTTGTGACTTTTCCCCCAACTCAGTTTATTTTTTGACCAACAGGTGCATAATGTAATGGTAATTGTTGTGTATTCACATGCACAAATAGTTAAAAAATGATGTGTTTTACATGCGCTTTAACAGTAATCTATTTAGTCTATTTTAAAAATCTTAAATATTGGGAAAGATCATTTAAAATTGTAAAAATATTTAGTATTCACTTCGTTATGACAGGGATGGTAAGTTTTTTTATTGTATTTAAGTACCGGAAATAGAATAATGTATTTCATGTCAATGATTGTGCATCCAAATGCTCAATTTCAATACAGACAATATTTTTTTTTTGTAATAACATTTCATTATCATTCTGATATTCAGTTATGATACTGAAGAAATTCACACATTGCACAATGGTGTATGAATATAAAAAATGATATAGTAGTTTTGAAATAAAGCTGTTTGTTATAGCGATGTGCTAGTCATGTGCTTTAGAAGTGCTGGCAACGTGCAGGAAAGGTGCTGACGATGTGCAGGCAATGTGCTGGCGACGTGCAGGCAACGTGCTGGCGACGTGCAGGCAACGTGCTGGCGACGTGCAGGCAACGTGCTGGCGACGTGCAGGCAACGTGCTGGCGATGTGCAGGCAACGTGCTGGCGACATGCAGGCAATGTGCTAGTGATGTGCATACGAATAGCTGTTGTGATGTGCAGGCAACGTTTCATTGTAATGTTGCCTGCATGAGACATTGGAACATTTTCTGCACCTATTCTGCACATGCGCATGCACATAATTGACAAGTTGTGGCAATGTTACAATGTTACAGTGTGACGTGCAGGCAACGTTTCTGTGCTGCATTTTAGTCTCACCTACTGACGATTGTGCTTTGACAGTTCGACCTTTGGCATTACGTTATCTGCTACTTTATTAATTATCATTTCAATACTAGAATTTTATGGGTTGTCTTCAACACTTCAATATATCTCGCACTTCACTTTACCGAAACACGGGTTCATATATAAAATGTAACAAACTTGTTTAAACTCCTGCGAGACTTTATGTCTAGCAATCAGCAGACTCATAGCAGGTGAGCGAATCACCTTCACCTTCGCATAAACTTTTTTCGTTATCCGTTGACGATAAATAAATGAGATATAAATATGCATTAGTTTACAGCAATTAAATGTAATTCTTCGTTACGTGCAACCTTCAAAGCTTTAACTGTTTAGTATTATTTGCAAAAACCGAATTATATACTGAATAAACGGGATCTAAAAAAAAAAGTAACTATTTGGTTTACGTATTTATATTATCGCTAAGACATGTCTCCCGCTTAGGCGATCTGGGTTAGATTTCCAGCTGGTCGGTCCCTGGAGTTTCGCATGTGGGACTCGCGCCGGGCGATGTCACTGATCGGCAGGTTTTCTCGGGGATATTCAACTTCCCCTCCCTTCTCGCTCTACTGCAGTGCCTCATTCCGTGCTGTCATTCTTCGGGGCTTGTAGATTCCTCCGCCCGTCCAGTACGAAGCCTGCGTCAGGGGTACGATACACTTTCCCTCAAAATACCATCTTCATACGATATTTATTTATTACGTCATCACTTTCTTAAATTAAAGTATTTAATTGGCTTCTACTTGGAAAACACAAGTTTGTCGAAAATTAAGCATATCTCTTTTTAGCTCATCAAACTAAGAAATGTACTTTTTAAATGTTAATTATTATTTTACGTGCATTATTACATTTTTATGCCTACGAAAATGATACACGACTTTTACCCATATTTTCCATAATCTCATCTGAAATCACACAGGAAAAAGAATGACAGTTGATTAAGTACCACATGTCAGTGGAGTGTACACCGATGCTGCTGTAGTTTAGAGATAGTAGCTGCTTTAGTTAACTGCTGTTTAGTAGTAAAAGTAAAATAAACACAAATGATAATATTTTTGGCGTCTAAGATGATACCCCGATTTGTTTTATCTCAAGTAATCCCGAAAAAATTACAGCAGCGAAAAAAAATAAAATTCTACTTTCTGGCTCGCCAGCCTAAAGAAGGTATGGCGAGGTGGGTGCGGAAAAGTGACGGGATAAGACAGGCTGGGGAAATAGGGGTTCCCTGAGAAATTTCGTTGGACAATAGCAACGTCCGTCACGTTTTCCACGTGCGAGAAATCCAGGACCGAATCCGCGGGGAACGAATCGGTTACGTTTAGGTGGGAGTCGGGAGGTCTGAGCTCTCGACAATCGCGGCCCCTAAAGTGAATTCCTATTGGTATTAAAATGAACTAAGTTCTTATAAGAAATTAATAATGTAATGCTTTTTTTTTTACCTAAGCAGAACACGAAACGTAGCAATAAAAATTTAACCAATCTTAATTCGTAGTTGTTGATAAAAGAGGCAAACTAATTCAAAATTTCAGATTATTTTAATACAAAAATATATTTAATGGATTTCAAAACAAGTCCACTAACGAACATGTGTGTGGATTTTTCGGATGTTAATATTTGTTTATGGGAAGTAATTTAACCGCACATATTTTCTTAACACTTCTATACATCGTTGTAATAAATTTACAAGTATTTCTTACAGTGTAAGAAGACTGACTCAGAATATCAGCGTCAATGAACACGAAAACTAGAGGTCTGCTAGTCGAGAATTTTTAAGTCGAATCGAGTTGGAGCAAATATAAAGTAAAAGATTTGAGTGCGAGCCGAGTCAAACTCGAGTGGTGACATCTTGCCTTTCAGGATGTCTAAGTAACACAGTCTGGACTTTGGCAGGCGAACTGTTCATCATCAAATATACAATATATAGACCAAGCGTAATTATGAAAATCGAAGCTCTGAGAAATCAGAAACATAAATAAAATAATCCTGAAAATCTGCTACGACATTTCACAGTAAATAACTAAAAATAAATACTAGTGGCAATTGACAGTTTTCGCCACCATTTTAAAAAAAAATGCCACAAAAAAAATCTTTTAACACATCACATAGGTTCCGTTTGTAAGAGAAATTGTAACAAATGAAATAGGCCCTAACTTACGTATTACCATATCGTTGCGCATTGTTGTACTTGGAACTATTGTTGAAATATGTTTTTCTACAGTAAAACATTTTTTTATATTTGCCCAAGAAAGCGTGTTACAGTATTAGACTGGTCATTCTACTTGTATTTAGCAACCATGTTAAGATGGGTGCATTTTTATTTCTTCAGAGAAACTTTAATTGAATGCGGATAGAATAACCCTGTTTATTATAAACAGAGTGTCTTTAACTTTACCAAGCAAATAAACTCCATTAAATAGTAAGCAAATAAACTCCATTAAAAATAAAACTGAGGCAGTAAATATATGATTGTGGAAGGTCTAACTCAGAATGCTGTATTAATTTATCAAACAATGCGTAAGTACTCTGCACGCATGCGGGTGTTGGGATGTACTGCAAACATTACCGTTTTTGAAACACGGTAAGGAATGCTTGTTTAAGTAGCGAAATTTCACTTTAATACATAACAGTAAATATGTAAAAAAAAGTCAGTTTTTTTGTGTACGTTTGTGACCATACTTGGGTTCCTTGCCAAACTCGGCTCGACTTGGAATTTTCCGTTGCTAAACTCGAATTCAAGTATTAACTTTAGACTCGTCTCGAACTCGAATTTCTTGTATACCAGCAGAGCTTTATAAAGCTGTAGTATTATTTTTCATACAGTTTCTTTGAATGCTTGAAGTACTAGCGTAGCCAAATTTACGTTTTGATTTCCGTTAGTTTGCGAATCGCAGCCTTTAGATGATCTGAATCGCGAAAAAATTTAGCCTCATGACAGTGGCACTATTTTAGAATTACCTAACCCTGATTTTTTTTTCTACAGTCAAATGTATTTAGCACATTTCTGCTTTTCAACTCTGTGAGTTCCAGTGATTGTTGGAGAGGGATGTTGGAGTAGAGGGGGGATGCCCGACGACTCCTCGCTACCCAGTCGGTCTCGCTTTAATTACACCTCCCCTCCCACTTGTCCTTGGTGCATTCCAACTGTTATTGGCTAGATTGCGGAGGCGAGAGGCGCGTGCAAAGCCGTGCCAAGTCGTTTTCAGGAAGGTCAGTGCTTGTGGTTTGGCCCCTAAAAAAGCGCCCTCACAACAAACCCGAGTTAAAAAAAAAATTCAAAAACAAGGTCGTAAAAAGTGCAAGCTATTCCGACAACAACCAAGCGAAATAATCTCATATTTTTGTTGTTGAAGAGATATAATATTAATAATTATTTTGTGTGTATATGATGTTAGTAGCGGGTGATTGTCTATTTAAACTTTTAGATAAAATTCTGATGCCATTCCGGTCTTTTTTATCAGTGATAATCTTAGTTCAGAATAGAAAAAATGTAGAAGCGGTGCAAAATAAGTTTACCTCAAATCATGCGTTATAAAATAATAAATCATCACTAAATATCTCACATAGGCGAGTTGTCGGCATGAAGATTGCACGTCAGTTCTCTGACTTGCGTCTAGAGACTAAGGGGTGGTAGGTCGTGCATATAATTTCGTCCTAAGCTCTCTGCGAATTTTGGACTCGAACGCCCAAAATACGTCCACCATGGTGACCGCCTTAACTCATCGTCGTAACGCTCCTGATCTCGTTGTTCGATTTCTGCAGATTTGTGTCATAGTCACGTTACAAACTATTTATTAAATATTATTGGGAGCCATATGCAAAGCTGTAATTTTTAGCCAGCTTCTTGGCCTCCATACATTCCCACTTGGCCGGAATTATTTCAAATGGAAATCACATGAGATGGCTCAGGAGCCTCATTATCAGAGTGAATGTATTGCAGTCCCTTTTAATCAGCAATCGGATAGGGAAAAAATACAGCAGTATGAAAAAGTCAAAATCATTTATACGGCGGCCATTGTCGATTTTAGTTACACAATGTGCCCTTTCTGCTTAAAAACAACTATTGCTTAGTGAAATTGTATTATTGGTATCCTATAAAAAGGGATATCTAAGTAAAAATAAAATAAAGGTACACTGTACTTATCTGTCGAAATATTTGTCGAACATAATATTTGCCTGCATTTAACAATCTCACAGTTGGACTCAAAATTTCTACTTTAAACAAAATGCTTCGGATTTAGCATAGCTATAGCAAAGTTTTTAATAATAGTAGCATTTCAGATACAAAAAGGAAGGCCTATGGCATGTGACTAGTGTCCTTGGGGACATTTTAGTGTTGCGTATGTGCTCTTGGTGTGAATTCTGGCAACGGCATGTGTGACGCCACGTCGACTCGTTAGGAGGTTGATAAATGCCCTAGATTGCCAAGTCGAAGATGTTCCTGATGACTTGACATGTGATCTAGGCAACTCTGCATGCGTGAACGGTGACCATATACAGCATTTTAATAGTCTTCGTGTGTGTGCTGCGGAGATCAGGCACCAGGACCATCTTGAAACCCAGCATCCTGCGTTGCCAGACGGACTGCATTCATCAGAAGAAATCGTACCAACACTCTAAAATTGAGTTTGTTAATATGCCACGCGTGCATATAGGAGCGCTAAGAAAGTAGGTATGGTAAAATTGTTTCCCCGACATCCATGTTAGCACTCCTAAACTGTTTTACAAAACAATCAACTGTATACTGGTGTTACTAGACTTGTATTGAAACAACTGTAAAAATTTTTCTATCTACAAGGCAGAAGTATGGTAACTGTCTCATACGACATTTAGGTTAATGACTTCTTTAACGTTTTAGTAAGTTTTTTTTACAATAAAGACGCAATTAAAATGGGGTGCCGTAAAGTGGGGTTACTTTGCCGAATTTTAGAAATGATTTGCGCCACATGTTTCAGTTGTAAGTTAAGGTTTGCAGAATCCCAAATCGTTGAATACGCCACAATTCACAGTTTTAATAATAAACAATGCTTTAGAATGAAAAATATATTGGAAAAATATTTTTATGAAACTAAATTAATCTTGTGTTGCATGTTACTCACAGGGGTGCAAAGTAAACTCACTTTACGATACTCACCATTTTCCGACACATGAATTCAATTTTATCGAAACAAAATTCCTGTTTGTGTCAAATAAGACGGAGATAAATATGCAACGTTGCAATGTGTAACTTCAATGGTGATGCACGTAGCACATTATGTGCACGTGACCGCAACGTTGACCTGCGATGCAACACATCACACGCACACACACACACACACACACACACACACACACCGGCACATTGTAGTAATGTTGAAGACGGTGGCATAGAGTGCATGTGTCTCAAGAAAAGCGGTGCTTAGCTATGACTAGAGACAAATCTTGTCGTAAAAATATTTTTCCGCTCTTTTGTTTCAGTGGATCACGTGCACATCAGCAGCTTTGCTTCATGGTTATTGGCAGCGTGTTTTTGTTCAGACTCATATCTCGTTTGACTGCACTAATCAGAAGGCTATTTTGAGACTATACATCTGTGATTTGCCAGTAGAACACTAAAAAAAAAAAAAAAAAAAGTGAGAGTTAAGGGGCCCGCCTCGTTGCCATAAAATCACACTTCAGCGTGTTTGAAGAAAAGGTTTTACACCGAAACTAATACACGTGTGTTCACGCCGTTTGTCTACGAAATGAACACACACTTCAGACGACTGCCCTTAAGTACTTTCAAGACAACACACGTATTAGAAATCCCCTTTTAGGGCACGTCAAAATGGGTCAAAACGGGATTTTCTGTCTGCTATAGCGGAAAATATACTAGCCGAGTACATGTGAAACCACTTAAGGGTTTTGGACTTTAGTAAAGTGATTTCGTAAATAAAACAATAGGGTCACCACTTAGAGTCCCATAGGAAATTTGTTTTTTCGCGAAGACTGCATGCCTTAAGCGTAGAGGCGACACACCGTTGAATGCCCCATACGACGTCGTCCTTAGCACCATACCTCACTCACACAAACACATGTGCCACGAGGCGGGCCCCTTAAGGGTGTTCTAGTGCGATAAAATAATAATTTAATATTTTTTTATGAAATAGTGCTAGTTTAATAGACGATATAAGTACAGTTTCCTCTTACGAAAAAATTTTAGCTCTGATAGTTTTCTCATAACGGTGTGTCAAAGACGAAATTTACATGTTACGCTGCCATGCAAATTATAAAAACCAATTGACTTACTTAAATTAAATAATTCATGGTTAACTAACATTACATGAGCTACGCGACAAAGCATTTACAAGCCCACACGTAATATTTGGAATTGTTTAAAAAACCTCAAAAGTTCAAAAAAAAAGTTGAAAACTCAGCAATGTTTTAAAATACAAAAATGTTAACTGGAAGTTTTTTCAGTACCTTGTTACATAACCCATGACATGTTATATTACTTTGAATTATTTCGTTTTAGTAAGTCAAGTGATTTTTACTATTTGCACGTCAGGTTAACATGCAAATGTTGACTTTGATGCACCGTTATGAGAAAACTATGAGGGCTAAAATTGTTTCGTAAGAGTAATATATACTCACAAGTATCGTCTACAAAACTAACATGATTTCATACAAATATAAAATTATGAATTTATCGCACTTGAACACCCTTAAAACATCCAATCACTGACCAAAAAGCAGAGCTGCAGATGTGCGCAGAAGTCACCGAAACCAAAAATTTCCCCACAAAATCGCGACGCAACGACACACAACTCTAGAGTTTTATGTGTAACTGCAGACTGGTATGTATAATTACTCTCTCCAACCATTGGCTGTATGAAGCAAGGTACAGTTATAACTACGAGTCTTCGCGCAGTTCGCGTTTATTGGTTGTGTCGGGAAGCCTTGTAAATGGCACGTGATCAGAGTGCAGTCGACTGGAACACCGCTTCTCTCGCTTGCAAACACGTTTCCTTCGCCACAGGTTGCAGTTATAAAGTGATGTGCACCCGGACACGAATCCAGCGTTGAATGTTAGGGGAGCCGTATCTATTTTTTTTAAGAGTTAAGGAGCTGCAAAAGTCGCTTCATTTTCCGACAATAGACAAACTGTAAATTTCGGGCATTTCTCGTTGGGTCATGTCTCACTATTCTACCATGGTGAGCGTTTGAGAAAAATAATAAAAAGTTCCGTTTTAGTGCCATTAATCGTTTATTAAGCAGTCACAGACGTAAGTAACCACATCTAAAGACGTGTGTCCAATAAAGTCACAAACTAAGTACATAGCAATAAAGTCCAGCCTGTTTCCAAATAATAAAGCTAATTTTGCAGGTTTCTAGCTATTAGGTGATTTGGTGAGGGAGATTAGTCCCTGTTGCCTCTCTCTTCAAATTGTAACCGTCCCTGCGTACCGTTGGCTCACCTTTGATGCGCTGTCTGGGACGTTATAGACTGCTCACAATAAAGTGAGCACTGCTTAAATTTTTCTTTCAGTCATTTTGCAGTCGTCTTCAATATTTTTAACCTGAAGACTTCCCTCGAACAAAAAACCAGAGCAGACATTCCAACAATATTAAAAGTATTGGGCTCAAATAAAATACAGTTTTTTTTTTTTTTTTTACATTTAACAGCGTTTGTGAGTGCTCAGTTGAAAATGAACAAACTATACCCACGTTGTAGTATATCTGGCAACACTGTGGGCCTTCCACTGATGTGATTGTCAGGTTCTTTCAAGACATCTTGCGGCTCCGGTGTGTATATCTAACGCGTGTGGGCTGCTCAGTTGAAAATGAACAGACTATACCCACGTTGTAGTATATCTGGCAACACTGTGGGCCTTCCACTGATGTGATTGTCAGGTTCTTTCAAGACATCTTGAGGCTCCGGTGTGTATATCTAACGCGTGTGGGCTGCTCAGTTGAAAATGAACAGACTATACCCATGTTGTATATCTGGCAACACTGCGGGCCTTCCACTGATGTGATTGTCAGGTTCTTTCAAGCCGTCTTGAGGTTCCGGTGTGTATATCTGACGCGTGCGGGCGGCGCAGATGGTCCATTCCGCCCATCCTCCACCTTCACCTCTCCTCTTGTGAAACTCCACAGGAGATTACTTCCACCTCCGTGCGCCCCGGCTGTTCCTCTCAGAACCACGGACCGAAAATAGCCGCCCTCTTTCCAGTCCGCAGCCGTCGGGACATTCGCGGCCCGTAAATTCCCTTCCAGCCAGACTCCCCTCGGCGCAAAGAGTGAGAGAGCGAGATAGAGAGAGAGAGAGAGAGAGAGTAAGAATGTTAGGTGGTGCTGGAGAGTGGGGGAGGGGAGAAACGAGACGCCCCGGCAAAACCGACAGCAAGTAGACAGAAGTGCGGCTAAGTATTGGTTCGCAATTAAAAAACATAAGCACAGGACATACAACATAACAACAGATTATAGTATATCGCTAGACACCTGAAAAATCAGCGGGTTCACTTCTCTGTATGCTTGCCTCCAAGAATATATGTGCGCTCAAGCAAACAACAGGTGTTCATTATCTGTTCGCTGACACAGTCAAATGGGCCCGCGTTTACTTTTATGATTATTAGAGAAGGTGATTTATCGCGGGAAAAGTTGACAGTTTGCTAGGCTTCAATGTAATGTATTCATTTCTTACGCTTTTATTTCGTTACTGGTGAGCCCTATTTGACTGGGCCAATGATAACTCTGGTGCACTACTTCTGGACGTTTGTGATTCGTCTGTTAACAACTAGACTGTGCCACATAACCGTCGGCCAACAATACATGACGCAGGACGATACACTGATTTGCAGAATACGCTGGCAGGAAACATTCTCGCGATAAATCACCTTCTCTAATGATTATTAATAGTTCAGCTACTTACACGAGGTGTCAAATAAGTCAAGGATTAATTATGAAAGTGAAACGAACTGACAGTTGCTCGAATTCTGACTTGTGCCTAAAAGAAAACGCGAATTTTGCAGGTCACCATATATCGCGAAAATGTTTTGTGCCACCATACCCTTGAAAACGCTGTAGTTGTTTGCTACGTGTATCATTATGTGATGTACGTCTGCCACAACGTAGCTGCCTGAAGACCAACAACAGGCATCAAATATTTTAATTGCGGGATTCTTATTGACTCAGTCAAATAGGACAACAGCTCCACCTACAAGAGAAAGTTAGGTAGTATAGTTTATTGCTATTAATTTTTATTTTATTTTCTTTTAATTTTAATCTATAAAATAAGTGTTGTATGTACCTAATATGGGTTCAGTGTAAGAGAAGGCATATATGCCTTAACTGCGCCTAATAAAGACGATTTTATTATTATTATTAGTAATCTTAAGTCCGGTACTCACTAACCCATAATTCAGTGTAGAATTCCGTACCAAATTAAGTGTAATTAGCACTGCGACAGTGTGTACCGCGACTATGCTGGTTACGTACAGAATTTCGTTCTTAATTTCACAGATAGAGCACGTCGTATTTTTCATCGTAGTGTATGTTCACGCGCATGCGTAATGCAAAGTTGTAACCACCGCGCATGCGAAGTATGCAAGTATAGTTGCCAATATGATTTGAATAGAAATAAAGTTTATCTTACCTTTTGAACAAACGACCATAGGAGTTTTCAAAACCTAAATAATACAAGATTGTTTCACTTACTTGGCTATTACACGCATGTCTCGTATTGCGAAATAGTTTTCGGAAATTTTAAGGTTACACTTTACGGCATGTAGCAACCGACATCACAAATATATTTTTCTTCTTTATGAACCGAAAAATGTTAGTGAAAAAGCCGTAAAATTGACAGTTTGTATAGCAAAAACACTCAAGGGTTTTCATGTTTAAAGTATTTATAATGGTGAATTTTCCGTATTTTGTGCAGGAGGGGAACAGTTGTAACGTTGAGCAAATATTTTAGTTACGTCTTTGAATGTTTTTTGCAATGGGAGTGTATGGCAATGGCGTACGTCCAATATTGTAAACAACTTCGTAAACAACTTCAAATATTTTAGTGTTCACTTTCTATTGAATAGGGACCTTATCTTCTGACAGCAAACTAGAAATCTCTTGTACTTGGTTTCCGTATCTGCCTGGAAACTGTAATTTCTTGGCTTTCCGCAATGACCGCTTCTAGCCAATAATTAAAAAGTTCGACAGTCAAAAAAATTTTTTGCATTAATTAATAGGGCCACGACTTTGTCGCAAAAATATTTTTGCCCTACATTGTTTCAGTCTCTTGTGCACATCTGCAGTTGTGCTTCATGGTTATTGGCAGTGTATCTTTGTTCAGACATGTCTCTCATTTGACTGCACCAATCAGAATAAGATTATTGTGACTCCGTACGTCTGTAATTTTCCGAGGCAAGTGAGAGTAAAATCATCCAATCACAGACGATGTAGCAGAGATGTAGATGTGCGCATGGCGAATTGAAACCAAATGTTGCAAATATCTTTTCACCATAAAATCGTGGCTCTAGCTATTAAGTGTGGCGAAATATACACACTATGTTTTTTATTGCTAGAGAATTTATCACAGATAAAGTTGTCTGTTTTCTGTGTTCCATTGTGCTTTTAACATGTACGATGTTCTTAGTATGTTATTCGTTGCGCTTTAATTTCACTGAACCAATAAAATTTATGGTTACGACGATACTGAACATTCGCTATTCAGTTGCAAACATTAGAATAATGTCAAATAACTATCGTCCAATTATGTAAGTTGCATGATGATACAGTGCTTTGGGAACTATTGACACACCAAAGATTTTCACGATTTTTTACTTTATCAAACTACAAATATAGCTACATTTATATTGAAAATGTAATCTGCAATCGATGGTGCAATGAGTATTATTTTTTCTTTTAAAAACTATTACTGGTTCTGTGTTAAAAATACTTAAGTAATTATTACATTCAGAATAATATATTTATTAACAAATCAAATGATAACATTTTCGTACACGTAAATTATGAAGAATTTACTTCATTATTATTGCAATCGTGAATGCAGGATACCTAGTTGGCACGTTCAAAATTAAGTTTTTTTCTATCGCCCATACTCAGTCAATTTTAACTTGAATAAATAATAGAACAAGAGCAAAATTTAATACCTTATCATTAAAAGGGTTTACCGAAAGTACTTATTGTTTTTAATGTTTATATATTTGTGCGAGATATGACTTGTTTTGTAGACATACACTATGACTATTTTTTTACTGTAATGAAAACGTTTTAGCTTTCATAGTTTTTGTATAACAGCATGTCAAAGTCCAAATTTTCATAAAACGGTTTTATGCTCGAAAGGAAAATCAACTAACTTACAGAAATGAAATAATTCACGCCGAAGAACTGTGTCGCTGGATATTTCAAGACACGTATAAAAACTGCATTGATTATTTATTTTATTTTTTATATGAAAATTACTGAATTTGAATTTTAAATTGTCCAATTTTTCGACAGTTTTAATAACACAAAAAAAAATACCAAAGCGGTTTTCATTCACTCTTGACATAGCCCTTGATATTGTTCTTCAGTGTTAAGTATTTCAAAAAACCATTCTATGAAAATTTGGACTTTGACATGCCTTTATACAAAAACTGTGAAAGCTAAACATTTTCAGTAAAACATAGTCACAGTGTTTGCCTACAAAACGAACCATATTTTGTACACATATAAAAATTGTAACACAATTAAAATCTTCAGTGAGTCACACAATTAATTGATCACTAAGAACTGCACTGATGGAAAGTGTTGAAATTTTCACCAACCAAACCACCCTCTCCTTTTTATTTTAGAATTAAGATATGCCACATTGAATTTCAGGCCGTATCGTCGACAAAGGTCTTATTTCAGAAGATTTTACAGTGGAGGAAAGTTCAATAACAATAGTAGCGGCCAGGTGGGTGCTAGGACAAACAGCTACAGCTGTCGAGCCCTCGCGAACATGCTTTGGTATCCAGCGGGGCACGAGCCAACGCGGTGGGGTGTCTTCGATTGAATAGGTCAGGGTGGTAGTGGGGGGGGGGGGGGGGGGGGGGGGGGGGGGGGGGGGGTTCTGTGAGGTGGCGGGCGGTTCCCGAGTTCCGTCGTGCGCTCGGCGTCCCTGAGCCAGATTATCTAATCGGGCCGGGCGGTCAGACGCAGATAACAATGCACAACTCTCATCCCATACCTCTCCTGTGCTCCCCCTTCACAAAGTAGTACTGATGCAGAACCCCCTTACTCCCTCTACTACTGGGCCTTGCTGGTCCAGAACCCTCGAGTCCAACCTACCCAAATCCCTTCCATGGGGCACGGGGGCAAACACTCCCAGGTTATTGGATTACCTACGGCTCAAAGCTCCCCCCTCCACCCCCAGCGCATGCCCTTGTTGTGGACTGCCAATCGATAGCGAGCAGACGGCCTGGTTTGTATCGCGCCTCGCCATAATTACATTACCGCCTGGGCGTGCCTCCGCGCTGCTGAACACGAAACAGCGTTCCGTTTGTTCTGGTGCGGCAGCCCGTGCGCGCTCGCTCTTCTCCCTCTTGGCACCGTGGGTTCCGTCTGCCCCCCGCTGATCTGTGTTTGTCGTCTGGGCCCTGCAGAAAAACTTTCCCCGGTCCAGCGTTTTTATTTGTTTATATTGAGGGAGGGCGTCTGAAACGATCTGCGAGTAAGCTGGTAAATCGTGTGTGAGTAGAGAACGCAAATAAAGGTCGTCCTTCAATTGGGTATTTCATTCTATGTGCATCTAAATAAAACACGATTACGAAAAAAGGCATTGTTGGAGATGATGATTTATCGCGGAAAAATTTTTACTGTTTGCTGGATTTCAACACACGCTCAGCCTATTAGTAGAGCCACGATTTTATGGCGAAAAGATTTTTGCAACATTTAGCTTCAATGCTTCATGTGCACATATACAGCTCCACCTCATCGTCTGTGATTGGATGATTTTACTCTCACTCGCCTTGGCAAATTACAGACGTACGGAGTCACAATAATCATATTCTGATTGGCACAGTCAAATGCGCAACGTTAATGTTAATAAAACTCTTTTTCGAGGAATGTGAACCAGTAGGAGTAGTGAATGAAAATACTCACTGATTCTTGTGTTACCTTGCCACATGCTAACTCACTGGAACAGTAGACATTAACCAAGTACGTAAGTAGTTGAAGAGTGCGATGAACTGTGGAGTCCAGCTTCAAGTCGTTGAACCCGCGAAATTTCCGAGTCTCTGATAACCGACTATGGCCAGAGAGTGAATGAGGACTGGGAAATCCAGAATGCTGCCGGATTAATCTGTGAAATACTCGCGCCTATGCCAATCTCTGACCGTGAGGCTGACCTGCAGATGTGCATTGAAACAAAGTGCTGCAAAAATTTTTTCTCGAAAAATTCCCGTCTCCATATTGGCCTACTCCTTTTAGCGATACTAATGGAGCCAGTGATTTTTGGTGGAAAGAAATTTGCATCACTTTATTTCAATGCACATCTGCAACTCTGCTTCATGGATATTTGCAGAGTATATTTCGTCGTCTTAGTGGAAAAAGTTGGTAAGCCCATTTTTCATAAACTGGACTACCAACTTTTGTCACTAAGCCGACGATTTGAGCAGAGGAGTCGCTTATTTGATTGTGCCAATCAGAACAATGTCTCTGAGACAACCACACGTCTGTGATTCGCGGGTAGAACCCCGAGACATTGACAGTTAAAAACATCCCATCACTGAACAAGAAGCAGAGCTGCAGGTATCCACGGAAGACATAACAACAAGTTGTTGCAGGATTCTTTTCATCGAAATTCATTGCCGCTAGACATTGCTAACATTCTTACCTCTTCGATATACAAACACGGTTATTGTTAGAGACATGCAAAATTCTCGCTATCATTTGGTAGCAGACTAGACTTCACTTTAACAGAGCGTAATCTGCGGTTTAATTGGCCACGAACTTTTGTATGTTGTCATTTACGTGTGTTAACGACTTTACAAAGATTTGCCTCTCTACAGTGTAAGCATTCTCCGCGACAAGTCACGAAAATATCGGACAGCAGGAGACGTCGAACGAGCCTATAGTCACTTGGAGTCAGCTGTCAGAAAATAACGCGAATTTTGCTTGTCGCTAGTTTTGTTAAGCCATATTTAGGGCGCTGCCTATCTCAGATCCACGACCGGAACACGTATAGAGCTTCACATGATAAATTATATTCGATGTGGCTTAGTACGTGTTGAAGGTACGTATACGCTACCACAGACTTTGTTATTTATCTCGGTGCCGCAGAAAATTGCAAGGATCTTTTAGGCGATTTTTTCAATATCCTGTAAACTGTGAGCAAAAAGCATGTATACGCACTAAAACAATCGAAAATGGCTGTTTACAAAATTTTCCCTGCAATTTAATTCGTTTACCAGTATTTCTCCATTTCTCGATGCAGAACATTGTTTTTGTCCGGAAAAGTGATATCACAAAACATGCCTTAGTTTCACCGAATATAATTTTACATGTAAAACCCTATGCTTGCTGCCGCCAGAGTGCTGAGGCAGGCAGTGGCCTTAAGATAGATTCTGTTTTCACATGAACGAACTCATCAAAAATATTTTATACAGTAAAGCATCTAATAAATACCCATTTTTAAAGCGTATGATTAATATCCATTAAAAAATATACTAAATACGGTATTCTAAACTGCAAATCGCAGGATAAAATAAATTATTATTAGAGCCCACGATTTTTGGTGAAAAGAATTCTGCAACAAATTGTTTCAATGCCTTATGTGCACATATGCAGCTCTGCTTCGTGGTCAGCGATTGGCTGTTTTAAATTCTCAGCGTCTCGGGGTTTTACCCGCAAATCGCAGACGTGTGGTGTCGCAGTAACCTTGTCCCTGCTGGCACTAGTCAAATGAACCACGCCTACATTCTGCCAATACTCAAGAAGCAGAGCTGCATTTGTGCACACAAGGTATTGAAACAAATTGTTGCAGGATTCTTTTCACCAAAAATCGTGGGCTCTAATTATTATTACAAACAGGAAAATTTCGCGAATTCAATTACCTGTAGGCTAGAATCCATTATACAAGGCATATTCAAGCCCCGTCTATTCGTTCATTGTCTGTTGTTCCACAGAGTAGCAGCTAATTGACATTCGCAAACATTTCCAATCCCTAATAATTATCGTACGAAGAGGATACTAGAAGCCCAGGGTTTCGCAAACCGAATGTAGTTATTAAAGAGAGCTCGTAGACAATCTGCATGTCCCGGAAGATGACAAGGCATGAGGCCCTACGATGGAGAAGCGCCGGAATGAGAAGCGCGGTGGAAGCGGGACGTCCCTGAGAAAACACGCCGGCCAACGACATCGTCTGGCACGATTCCCACGTGCGGAAATCCGGGGACCGACCAAGCCAGGAATCGAATCCATATAGCTTTGGTAGGAGGCAACTGGTCTGAGCAATCGGCCACCGCGGACCCTGTTACACACAGAGAAGACTGCCTTTGTTTTGCTTCGCTGCCGATCCTACTGGGCCTTGGTGTTTGTTGCCTGAGTCACTACAAGACCTTCCCATCTGGCGTTCCTCACCGCGTGTCTCTCGACGAGTCACCCAGCTCACAGGGAAACACGTCCATTACTACCAACACTTCTGAGAAACATTGGACAAGACAGGAAATACTTGTGACCTGTTGTTCACATACTAACACTATGAGGGCGAGGTGCATATTTAATCACAAAATGCGTCAGATTAAAATTGTAGAGTCTTCTAAGGACATTTGCGAAAATTAAAATTTCGTCTTCCTAGACAATAATTGTGTCAAATTTCTCAGTAAAACTTTTCTCTGGTATCTAACGTATTTTCGAAGAAAAACCTGTGACGCCGAAACCTCGTACGCTTAGTTGCAGCGCTAGACATCACGTTTAACAATTGCTCATAAAGTTGGCAAATATCATTATCTAGTATTGTTATTTTGTAGTTATTCCATATTTACTTTGAAAACGTGTAGGCTACATTTCAACTGGTATTTACAGCGGTTATCTATAATTTATTAGTTTTTCAGGAATAAAATGTAAGCTATTGAGGCGTATCATTAAAAATTTGGCTACGCTAATGAGTAAGACTTAGATATTTATTTATAGTTAGTCCTTAGGGAATTCCAGTTGTATTAGTATCAAGTGTGTACAAACAGCTGGCCTAGAAAACTGATTAATTACTTTTGAAGGTTTCTGACTCAGTATCATTAATAGCAGACAATAACCTATGGCATAAAATATTTTTGTCTCTGTATGCATTTCATGGTCTAACGAAGTTGAAATTTCATAAACGAGCCTCAAAATGGAAGAATGATGAAAAATATATTAACTCGAAATGGCGACTATCCTTATCCCTTACCTCAGTGGCCAATATATGTAGGAAGGGCGGAAGCACTAAAGTGCGAACCAGGCTTGGGCATCACACTTAACTTCAGCCTGTAGGCGGATGTGAGCTGTAAAATTTATTTGTAAATTTACCACACTGATGATTTTTCGGAATGATTTGACTGATAAGTGATTTGACGTGATGAATTCCAGATTTGTTATCGACCACAGAAAACCTTGGCACAGAGCGTTTTGTATTAATTTAAAAGAGCAAAGAAAAAATTTAAATGATATTAAGCAGATGAATTTTAATATCAGAATAATTGTCAAGAAATCGTTCATGCCTTTTCAGAAAGGCATTTTAGTGTCATTATCGTCTTTGCTAGACATGCATGATTACTTGAGAAAAAAAAACGAAAACTGGAAATATGTGATAAAAAAAATAACATGTCACCTCAACCAAGACGTACTTGAAATTTTTCTCTCCCGTGTGCGTAGTACCTATTTGGAAATTACGACAACCCTTCACCAACACAAATCAAATACAGGATGCGGATGCTTTTGCTCGGAAACGATTTACCTTTGCAATAGGGAACTAATGTTGTAGAATTTAGCTCAAAACCACCTTATTTAACTTCACAAATGTTTGCACAGTTTGCTGAAAATCATGGAGGAAAAGAAACTAATCCCATTTGTAACATACCAGATGAATAAAACTAACCAGTGAAAGATGACATTCAGTTCGCGAACACGTTAAGACATTCCGATGAATATGAAGCGTTTCGTAACATCGCAGGCTATTTGGCACAAGTGTGTATTATACAATTTGTTCCCATATATAAATGGTACCATTTGTATACAATTTTGGGAAACTGTCAAACATACATACCCTGATGTTACCAGACTTATGTAGTAAAAATACTAAACTGATGCTCTATTTACAAGCTTAAATATGGTAAGTGACTCACGCTGTGTATATGGGTGAAAAAATTCCCACATGTTTGAGGCATTTTTACAGTATTTCTAACAGTTGATCCGACGGTTATGTAATAAATAGAGCCCACGATTTTTGGTGAAAAGAATTCTGCAACAATTTGTTTCAATGCCTTATGTGCACACCTGCAGCCCTGCTTGACGGCCAGTGATTGGCTGTTTATAACTCTCAGCGTCTAGGGTTCTACCCGCAAATCACAGACGTGTGGTGTCGCAGTAACCTTGTTCCTGTTGGCACAGTCAAATGAGCCACTCCTGTGCAATAATACATTCTGCCTATAACCATGAAGCAGAGCTGCAGATGCGCACATAAGGCATTGAAACAAACTGTTGCAGAATTATTTTTACCAAAAATCTTAGGCTCTAGGAATAAATAACCCGAGTTAGATATTGCACGGCTACGATTAACGCCGATACACTTCATATACTTGACAAAATAATCCTATCAAGAAAGTAGTTCTGAGCTAAAATGTTCACAAAACTACACGTGAAGAAATATTTTCGCGAAAAACATGTGTATCATTGAATTTCCGAGCAGGGTGTAATTGAACATGACTGTTGCGTACCGACTGTTGCAGAGAATCATTACTTCGTGTATGTTTTGGTGGGAGCAAGCTAAATAAGATTATTTTGTAGCAGTTCAGGCAGTCCTGTGTGGTATCGGAAAATCACCACGACAAACATTCCCTCTGATGACAGTACTTGTTTCGTTTCACACGAAACTGCTCAGAAACTCCTACTTCTAGTAGCTGGAAGTGTTCTCGAGGTCAAGGATACGATAATTTCACTCTCGTAGGTTACGCATTTATGTAATCCCGAGTGTGATTAACATACGCCTTATAGGAGCCGGAACACGTCCTTTGTAACTATTACAAATACGAGTGAACACATTTTGCATATTTGCTTGCGTAGCTCTCTGTGATTTGTTGAGTGGAACAATTTATTTATTATGTTTTCAGTTCTGCTAACATTATTTCTCCAGTACTCGCCTTTGTATTCAGCTGATACTCTATATGACAAAAAGGATTTAGTTTCTGAAATAACTTTCAACCGGTGTCAGAAAATTACACCGGTTCGTATACTAAGGAACAGGCGTACTTCAGTACAATCCTGGATCCGTATTTCGACAGACGCCAATGAACAAATATATGTGGTTTGGATGAAAAGAGAAGAGTGGTATTCAACATAACTCAATTTGATTTCAACAACGATTATATAAAATCACCAGGAATATTCAAATAATTAATTCTATTATTTGAATATTCAGTAGCAACAGCTGCGATCTTATTATTATCAATACCCGTGTTAGCAGGCAAAACTACAGCAATATTAACACACACACACACACACACACACATATATATATATATATATATAAAATTTTTGATCGATCATAATAGGAGGACCATATTATATATCAACATTATTTTGTTTCTTCATGTGTGCATAAGTATATATTCCAATTATTTCTTGAGTCGGAATAATTTTTTATCTCATTTCACATATTTCAGTATTTAGTAACATAGGAATAATTCTAGCTTTTGAAGTAACTGGTTTATTCGGATTTGTGCTATGAGCTCACCTTGAGTTTGTTTTATCTCAGCTATAATAATTCAACAACGTAGCAATAAGTTTCTGCTATGAGCTGTAAAAAGTGACACCGCACTGTAGACTCAAAGGATCAGAATTTCCGAATAGGTGTAGGGACTCAGCGTTCTTCAAGTAGCTATAGTTATGTAGCCGGTGGTACAAGCGAACATACGCCGTACACTGTATGGTAAGAGATTATGTTTTTTTCATCGCGGGAAAACTTGACTGTTTGCTGGATTTCAACACACTTTCAATTTATCAGAAGATTACTGGCTTTAGCTTGTACTTGGATCTGTTACCCTATCTGACTGAGCCATTAAGAATCCCGATATCGTAATATTTGATGCCTGGTACTGGTCTGCAGACAGCCACGTTGCGTCAGAAGTATATCACACAGTAAAACACATGTTGCAAGAAACTAAAGCGTTTTCAAAGGTATGTTGGCACAAATCATTTTCTTGATGTACCATAATTATAGCCAGTGATTTTTGGTGAAAATAATTCTGCAACAACTTTTTTCAGTGCCTTATGAGTAGAGACATGAACTTTTCGCGAAAAGAATTTTGCCCCACTTTGTTCCAGTACCTTATGTGCACGTCTGCAGTTCTGCTTCATATATATTGGCAGCGTGCCTTTGAACTGTGACGTTTCTCATTTGACTGTAGCAATCACAATAAGGTTACTGTAACACCACACGTCTGTGATTTGCGTGTAAAACCACACGACACACGAATGTCAAAACATCCAATCTCTGACCGTGAAGCAAGTCTGCAGACGTGCACACAAGTCACTGACACAAAGTGAGGCAAATTTCTTTTCGCGAAAAGTTCATGTCTCTACTTATGTGAACACCTGTTTCTCTGCTTCACAGTCTGTGATTGGAAGTTTTTAACTTTCGGTGTCTCGGGGTCATACCCACAAATCACGGACTTGTATTGTCGCGCTAACATTGATCTGGTTGGTGCAGTCAAATGAGCCACGCCTCTGCCCTATTATATTCTGACAATAACCACTAACCAGAGTTGCAGGTGTGCACGTAAGGCATTGAAACAAGTTATTGCAGAATTCTTTTCACCAAAAATCACTGGATCTAACCATAATATCTACGGATGGTTGATTCAGCCTAGTACAGTATTCTTTCTGCTAATTTATTGCAACGACCGTTGGCAATCTGGTACAAGGAAATGTCCATACGCTGACTTCTGAGAACTACTACAATTATGTCACTACAGCACTGCAAGTAGCTAATGACGTCTCTAACTTCACGTGTTTGAATGCTTCAGTTTCAGTCCTATGCATCTCTTCTTGTAGGAGCTGCACGATGTACTGGAGACTTCTCGAGCTGCAAGGTGTTGACGCACGAGCTGGCATCTGGCAGGGATCTCGGAGCTTGTTACCTAGTCACGCACGTGTGCTAGGAAGGTCGAGCCAGCAAATGGTTTGAGCCACATCTAATCATGATTCATGGATTACGTGCACCAAGTGTGTGACCGATAATGCCAGCTGCAATCACGAGATAACGTACTGTTTTATTTCAGTGATGTAAGAGGAATTTTGCAATCAGTGTGGACAACAGAACACAAATAATTAAGGAAGAATAAGAGCGCGCGTCATTTTGCTACTGACACAATTTTAAGTACATATCTTAAAGATTTGTCGACTCAAAACTGATATTTGCAGTGATTAATGGATAAAGTTAACAGTGTTTAAACGGGGATAACTGTAACAATTAATTAATTCGCAATATAACTTGTATTAAATATAGTTATTCTCAACAATTTTCTACAAAAAATTTAATAAATAAAAATATTATGACAGAAAGGATAAAAAAGGCTCGTAATTATTTTGTACAATACAAATTTTAAAACTACAATTCAAAAACATACAAAATTTTTCATTTAGTGGTTTACTTCGAAAAATGTATAGCGAATAATTTTGTTTGAAACTATAATCTGAAATTTATTTATCGAGAAGTGATTAACTTTGTATTGATTTCCCACCTAAACTATTAGGTTGCGGCCAGATTTAATTTCTGCGAACAAGACCGTCTAAATGTTATGACTAAAATGGTTTGGTAAAATTTCACGGACAGTAGGATATTAAATACTTACTGTACTAATGTATATTCACTCCCAAAACATTTATTTGAACTTGAGGGAAAACATTTCACTCGTATTTTTAATTAGTAACTAATTATCAAAAATTACACGTACAGAGAGCACGTTGAAACAATTGTGATGTTTTTGGGGCAAAGGACACGTAGTTTAAATCCATAGATGGAAATGTCAACACATATCGTAAAGTAGGCGTTAATTATATACGGTTAAGTTTTTGTCGGCTATACAGCTTCCTAACATTTGTTCTATGCCAGTCAGCGCACACAGATGCCAGATTAACTTACAAATAAAGAATTTGAACAACATTGCCCCAACATATCAGTAGAACGGCCATTTTAAAAAAGTTACGCAGCCAGTCAGCAACTTTGTAAGCTTTTATCAAAGTTATGCTCCTCCTCCCTCTTTTTTTCCACGTCTGAAAATCTTCAAAGGGATCGCGGTAGCCGAGTGGTCAGAACTCTAGCCTCATACCGAGGCGATCAGGGTTCGATTCCCGGCAGGGTCGGTCCCCGGATTTTCGCACGTGGGAATAGTGCCGAACGATGCCGCTGGTTGGCGGGTTTTCTCGGGGATATCCAGTTTCTACTACCCATTCATTCCGACGCTGCTCCGTAATCATATCATGTTAACCTTCCCCCCCCCCCCAATTCCATATCCACCGGCGTTAAAGCCCTCGATGTTAAGCGCTGAACAAAATCTCTTCACTCACTCAAAATCTTCAAACTGCTGTTCCGCTTCTGTCGTATTGCATATTCCACGGCAAACGGGACAATGACTTTTTACGTATATATTTGAACACAACTGAATAAGGACTATAATTTTCTCCTGCAAACGTACTTGCTGACAGATTCAAAGGTTCAAGGCTGGCAATGACGTAACCACATCTCCAGACCGAGCCCCTTGCGTCTAGACTTGCAAGCAATTTATCATCAAAGGAGCGTGCAAAGCTGTTTTAATGAACTGGTCAGTCGCGAGATGTAATGGCCATGACCACCTCACGATTGCGGCTCGCTAACGAAGCAAACGAATAAAAAAGCAAGAGGGTACTGACATGCAAACAATAACCAGCGATCTTCACCTTCCACAACTCCCAGACAACCACGTGGTTAACAAACCCGCGCAATTGTATCAATTGTTAAAATAGCTCTCGAACTACGTGCAACGTGGTCGGTGACAGATTTCTTTTTCAACGGCCAGTAAACGTGTGACAGCGATGCTTATCTATGAAAAGTGAGAAGAAAACTCTGACTACTTGTGAATATAACTTTTAAGACACTACGCCCATTGGAAGCATTGCTGAAATAAGCGTTTTAGACAGTTGTTTCTAAAGATATATGTAGCGGAATCGTTCGAAATTGAGGAGTACCAATATGAACACCGCTTAAAGCCCCACAGTAAAAACATAACGGCGGGTTCACTGCGCCCGCGCGCACGTTTTCGACGTTGATAAGTTAAGACAGGTGGGCTTTACGTCTCACTGACAGCGAGGTCATTAAAGACGATGTCACACAACTTGTAACAACGATGAGTCGGCCATGGCCTTTGTGAAGGAACCATCCCAGCATTTTCTTGGAGCGATTTTGGGAAACCATGGAAAACTGAAATCAGGATGGCCGGTGCCGGAGATCGAACGCGGGTCCTCCCGATTGCGAATCCAACGTGTTACCGTTGTGCCTTCTCGCTCGGTTTTAACTTTGAGCGAAGAGGCGATATCACAGTACTTGTGCCGGCCGGCATCGCTCGTAGAGCTTATCGATTTTTGCTTCACACACACACTTAAACACCCTTCACTAAACTGCTTGACATAAATAATATCGGAATCGTTCATAAATTTCTCATCCAAAATCATTGCACGTGATAATTCTCTTGCAATTATTCTACTTAACAAATTATTGGAAATTCCATTATTATTTATGTCAAGCTGTTTACCTAGAATATATCCTATGCTTTGTCTAAGAGAAAATTTTGATAACAGTCTACAATTTGAATAAATTTTATGGCTCAAAAACTGAAAATTTAATTATATTGTCTAACTTCCTTTAAGGGTGTTCAAGTGGGAAAAAATCATAATTTCATTTTGTACAAAGTAGTATTAGTTTTTTATATGCTACTTGGGAAGACATTTCCCTCTTACAAATAGAAGCTCATCCTGTTTTCCCATAATAACATTTCAAAGACTAAACTTGCATGTTTTTAGTTCATTGGACACCGCGATCGGTTTTCGTTGTGTGCATGAAGTAACAACTGAGGTTAATTCTACTACAGGTTAGAAAGAAAATACGTTTTCTTATGGGAGAGCTTGGCACAGAGAAAATTTCTGCCACTAGTTTCGCTTCAATCGCTAATGTACCAGATAAATACGAAACCGTAGTAAAATGAAATTTTAATAATATTGGAAATTGTAGAAGTAATTTAATTTAATTTTAAAGTGAAAAGAACCCGTTTTAAATTATCAACTTAACGTAACTTAAAATTAAGGAAAACTCTGTGATTTGTCAGTTTGGTGCACTATCGATACCAGCGCTCAAGCGGCAGAAATTTTCCCTGAGACAAACTTATAACATTGATCTTTCTAGCCTGTAGTAGAATTAACCTTATGAAAAACATGCGAATTCTGCTCTTGAAATGCCATTATGGGAAAATTAACAGTGTTTCTTACAAATGAGGGGCTTAGGTGTATAGTGGAGTAAGTCAGTTAAAATTATTTTCTCGTAAAAATTCTTTTTAATCACACACAAAGTGCACAGCATTCTTGCAATACTCAAATGGTATATAGAGATTAAGTTAAGAGTGAAATATTAGTTACAGGAAATTCGTTTGAAAAATGTGTACAGTATGAATCAAAGCAAGACTTCTAAGAATTTGTGACTTCCACCACTATCTCAGCTCCTCAAATATAAAATTATGATTTTTCCCCACTTAAACGGTCAGGTGTGTCAGGCGCGTGTATGCAACCCACATTAACCCCATATAAATCAAGGTTAATTTTACGTTCTCTATAGCAATAGCAGTGTTACACACATCAACATTATCTTCACGTTTTATAAGAGACAGAGTTGTTCTTATTTTCACTGCGTTTGTCGAAGTCAAGTACAAAGAATAGTTGCTACAAATTTTACGAAACGATTTTTTAGTATCACGTTACTAATGCAACCGTTTGTTATGCTTTATTTTGCATAACGCAGCTCTATTAAGAACGGCTGTGTCTTTGATAAAGCGCGAAGATAACGTTGATATGCGTAATACTCTTATTGCTATAGAGAACGTAAAATTACCCTTGGTTTATATGGATTTAATGCGGGTTGCATACATGCGCCTGAAACACTGATACGGCCTCTTAAGAGTAAGTTGACGCTAGCTTTTCCTTTTCACATTCCAGGTAAGAAACGGGGAAGGCGATAAGTTGAATATAACACGCCCATCAAGCACATCATCGCCTCTAGACACGGAGTACTAAACTAGCGTACAGTGTTTTCGTAGAAATAGTTTTTCAACGGGACTTCAAGCGATAACCCCGTTGTTTTATTTGTGGAAAGTATGTAGTAAGTCCAATGCAGGTTTCTATGATTTGGTTACCCGATTACGGCTGATATTTTTTCAGCTACAGAAACGTAAATAAGTAATTTTTATTACTTTTGAGGAGCTTGGTAATCATGTTTTTAATTAGCGGACTGCATTTTTAACAGCGTAGGGACACAGTTTGAAGTGTATCTTCTTATCGTAGATAAACACATCGGAAATATTGTTAATAGTTACACGAGAAAAATGACTTTCCTCTCAACGCTACATCACGTCTCACACGCCAGGTCCATTAACTCTTAAGAGCAATGCCTAACTATACCATGCTTCATATATATATATATTCGTAAATGTTGACAGTTATTCTCGCAATAACTGTTAACGTTGAAGAAGTGACATTATATTCTTCATGAAAGACTAAGTGTACTCTACATTATACGAAATGTGCCCCTCTGGTTCAGTTTCAGAACCAAAATCATCAACACGCCTTGTATCGAACATCTACAACACACAATAAGTAGTTACTCTCAGAACTATCACACTCCACTGAAGTTATACGAAATATGCGTGTTGTAGACTCAGAAGCGAAGGAGCGATAAGGGTGCCACTGGCACATGCACCTTTATGACCTACCGGTTTACGCGCAAAGCTCTTAAGAGTGAGTGATAATCACAATCTTGAATTTTTGTATTTTGTGTCGTATAGCTTTTATTCTTGCTAAATTCATGGAACTTTGACTTAACTGCAGAATAGAATGCATATTGATAGAATTTTAAACATCATAAATATTTATTTGCCGTTACTACTCTTACATACCGAACTGCAGTTTAGAAAGTAATAAGAATTGTCTAACATCAATTCGATCTGCAACGACAGTAACGACAAAAATATGTTTAGTATGTCTAAAATTCTACCAGTATGTATTCTGTTCCGGAGTTTGGTAAAAATTCCAAAAATTTACCCAGAAGAAAAGTTGTGACACACAATACAATTATTCAAGCTGGTTACCATCAGTCACTCTTCACTGACGCGCAGTGCTTACATCATACCGCTGGAATGATGGGATTTTAAGCAATTTACAGATATGGAGAGTAGAGCACAACTAGTAATTTTTTTGTGCCAACATACGTTTGAAAACTTTGTAACTTGATAGAACTTGTATGATTGGCTGAACATATAACTTTTCTTGGCACGACTTAATTTACTACAGGCCAGTCACAGACATTTACTGATGCAATAGCAGATTTCTTATCGTCCCAGTCAATAGAGCAGTAAAGTAAATTTGCGTTCACATGAAAGCCCGTAGCAGGAGCAAACCTTCTGATATGCTGGGTGGTTGCTGAACCCCAAGTTTTCGCACGACAAATCAGCTTGTACAACTTTTACTTCATTTAATTTCAGAAAGTTTCTAAGCTATAAAAAGCAATGTTGAATAATTTTAACAGAATTAGTATAATTTGATTACCAATCATTATGTTAAATTTTTTAACTGTATACGAAAATGTAAGTTGTGCGCTGATATTTTTTTACAGGTATTTATGTGATACGTTAACAGTGTGATTTCATTAATAATGTAAATCTTGAATTTGCGCATGAGTGAATGAGCATTACCTATTAAGGCATTTTATTCTCTGTGTTCTATGCTGTATTAAATATAAACTGTGTGTATACAGTTTACCGTACAGTTATACATGTATACAGTTGTTGTTGTTATTATGATTTGTGTGGGTGTGATATTGAGTTATACAGTATAAGACAATTGTAAATAAAATATAGAGTGTAGAATGAGGTGAAGAAACTCTCATATAGGTATGTACCTAAGGTTGCGTAGGTGGGTACTACATGTAGCTTATAGGCCTACATACCTCAACATCCAAATTCACAGTAGATTTTACAGTACTCTAGAGACTAATCATGTTGATTGGAAAGACAGGAGAAATTGTTAACCTTACTGAACTAAACAGGATTGCAGCCATACCAATTATACTTACTGGTAGGAAAGCATAAACAAAATACACATGAAAAAGTCTTGAAGTATTCGAAGAAATACTACTACTCTACAGACACAAATAAGCACACAAAATAATCCTTAGTAGAATTTCAGATGTAATGTAGACAATTTCACTGAATTACTCCAAACTATGCATGAAATTATTTGCATAACTGACTGAGCAAAAATTAGAGTAGTTGAAAGAAAGTAAATGAAAAATATATAAAATGATTAAAATGCACTCCCATCCTTACAATTTTGATTTTAGGTTCTAAAATATTTAATTCTGAAATAAATTTACTTCTGAACTTCTCAATTCAGAATGTCTCAAAATTATAATTAACAAAATCGCCAATCAAAGAGTAAAGTAATTTAAAGTTCCAATTTAGTATTATGCTAGTGAACGTCGACTCAGAATAAAATTAATGTTCAAAATTCTCTCCCGTTATTTCAAATAACTTATTAAATTCATTACAATTTTAGTGTGTCCAAGTTACTGACGAAAATGATCCGGCTTTAAGACGATAAATTACGTTTAGGACCACTGGGTACGGGCTTAATTTAGTACTTTCATTTTACGTTTTTCAGTTCAAATATTCACAAAATTAGCTTCAAACATACTTTAAACATTAAATACAATTTAGTGAAGTGATTTCCAAAAGAGTTCATGTAAAAATACCAAGTATATATTGCGTAAAACGTATGGCGTCGGTACTTATCTATCGCCGACAAGACGAAGCCGATGAAGCCGCCGATCTTGCTCACTCAAAAACTAATAAAATATGTAAAACTAGGACCTATTCTTTACTTGTCCTATTTTCCTACGTTTTACACTTTGAAATGGTGGTCTCAAATAGTAACCTATCATTATTATGCCACCTGGGATCATCGGATATAAAATCAGGCGTTACCGACGCGATCCGGCAATTTCAAAACCACCACCATTTTTTCTTCTGCTCCAGCGTCACTATCAAAGAGAAACGGGAAAAGAATCTAAAACCTAATTACTTTAAAGCAAAAATTATCATCCAGAAAATAATAAAATAAATAATAACATGTACTTAAAACCAAAAAAAGTTACGTTTTATCACTAAATAAAATTTAAAAGAAATAAAATGAATAGGGTGCTTTCAAAATTAAATAAGTACATAGCATAGAACTAAAATTATGATGAGCAATATAAGCAAACAAACAAATATTACAATTCCCATAAAAACCAATTAACACTGTTGATAACAAATATGCTAATTATAATCCTGTCAGAATGTAAACAAAAATAATTATTATTCTGTACTCGTTACAATGTTCTTCAAGTTTTGTAATTATGGTTAAACAATGTGTAAAATAGTTTGTTTCATACAAGTTCAAAAATACATTACCAAATTGTACATATTGCACTCAGTTAATAGGTAGTAATATTATAAGTTAAGGTAACTTAAATACCGTGGTTAAGTGTAAGAGAAGGCACAGTGCTTTAACTTAACAATATTATAATGAAGACGTTATTATAACTATTATTATTCCTAGCAATGGTCCTTCCAATTTATTGTTGGATAATTCGAAATAAACTTCATTATGTAGCCCTCAGAAACTTTTGTTTCAATATGGGTACAAAAACTAAGGAATAATCGGGCGAGAAAGGAATTTTTTAGCTGTGTTGAAAGGTTCGAAAACTTATATAAATACGAGAAACGTTTTGAAACTACTTCACCTCCACTCTTATAGGCGATGTGTTTTATTTCCGTAGATCAGTGCATTAGATACACGAAAAATTATTACCCCCCCCCCCCCCAGCCTTGCAAAAAAAATCATAACC